>SMDT01002487.1:0-33875 GCA_005392925.1 Aquilaria sinensis
GGTGCACAAGGATAAGTAAGGGCTTACACTTAGAACTTGATAGCACAAAGGTGGGGCTCAAGTATTGGTCATAATTTTGTCTTGTATATATATAGTACCTTTTGTACTAAAACATTGTCTCTATTAAAATACATTGTGCTGTTAACCTGTTGAGTTACTTTTGGGTGCATGCTACTATTATAGAGTGTGCAAAAACTATTACTTAAAGTTGAAGTAACTGGTATTTTATTGTCTTGGCATGTTTTAAATATTTTTTAAATAGAATACTCAAGCGATATTTTTTTAAATGGTTTACTTATTTGTTTGCATCGTTAGGACAAACACGTGCATATATTTTGCAGGGTAGGTTAAGAAACTAATTGCATATAAATTATCTTAATTTAGCTATGAGTAATAGTTAGCTAAAAGTAACTAAATGGGATCACAGTCTCTAAGGGCCTACAAGTTAAGTAATTTAAGGCACTAGGACTCCACTCCGTGATAATGAGATAAAAGTCAATGTATTGAAAAGACAAAATGTGAGGATTTTCAAAATGGAGAATAGTCCAAAAAAAGAAAGAAGTAAAACGAGAATCCTTTTTGTGATTATCATATTTTGTAATTGTTTGAAGAGAAAGATATTGGAGTTGCTAATAGTGTATAAGAGATTCATAGACCGGCATGAGCATTAGAAACATATCTCTACTATAATCTCTATATTTTTGTTTGAGCGAATTTTTTCTCATCAATGGATGTAGGCTGGCTAAGAGCTGAACCACGTTAAATTCGTGTGAGTTTCTTTGATCATGTTTGTTGTTCCGCTGTGTGTAATGGAGAATCGGCAAATTTTCCTCAACAACTTTCATCAAAGGCAAATAAATTCTTGACAGGGTACTAATGGCAAATAAAAATTTGAAGTTTTTTAACGCAAAACAATAAAAAAGTTTGCTTCTTCATAGTAGATTCTAAGGGCCTACAAGTTAAGTAATTTAAGGCACTAGGACTCCGCTCCGTGATAATGAGATAAAAGTCAATATATTGAAAAGACAAAATGTGAGGATTTTCAAAATGGAGAATGGTCCAAAAAAAGAGAGAAGTAAAACGAGAATCTTTTTGTGATTATCATATTTTGTAATTGTTTGAAGAGAAAGATATTGGAGTTGCTAATAGTGTATAAGAGATTCATAGACCAGCATGAGTATTAGAAACATATCTCTACTATAATCTCTATATTTTTGTTTGAGCGAATTTTCTCTTATCAGTGGATGTAGGCTGGCTAAGAGCTGAACCACGTTAAATTCGTGTGAGTTTCTTTGATCATGTTTGTTGTTCCGCTGTGTGTAACGGAGAATCGGCAAATTTTCCTCAACAACTTTCATCAAAGGCAAATAAATTCTTGACGGGGTGCTAATGGCAAATAAAAATTTGAAGTTTTTTAACGCAAAACAATAAAAAAGTTTGCTTCTTCATAGTAGATTTTGAGAACGCCTTCGATTGTTTAAACTAGCAAGTTTTAGATGATGTGATGGTGCAATTTGGTTAAGGCTCCAAGTGGAGAAAATGGATCAAAGAATGTCTTTCTACTGCAACAATCTTTATTCTTGCTAATGGAAGCACAACATTAGAATTTCATATGGAAAAAAGAACGAGGCAAGCAGGCCCCTTTTCTCCTTTTCTCTATTTTTTAGTTGCGGAAGGGCTGAATGTTATGGTTCAAGAGGTAGCAATTGGGAATTTGTTTCATGGTGTGAAAGTGGGTCAAGATGAGATGAAGCTAACTCATTTACTATTTACCAATGATATTTTCTTTATTCATGAGTGGAGCTTCACAAATCTGTTAAATCTGGAAAAAAAAAAATTTGAAGTGCTTTTAGTTAGTTTCTGGCCTAAAAGTTAATCTGTCAAAAAGCAAAAATTTTTGTATTGGTACCAATGAAATTGAGATTGTTGAGGAAGCTACATTGTTAAATTGTTCTCCAGGTTATCTCACCTTCAAATACTTGGGGTTGCTGGTGGGTAAAAACCCCAAATAGATTGCTTCTTGGAATGTAATGGAGGATTAATTCAGATCAAAGCTGAGTTCATAGAAATCAAATGTCCTTTCCATTGGTGATAAATTTACTCCACTAAGGCCTATTTTATCTAGTCTCTCTTTGGCCCTCAATGAGTATTATAAATTTCCTAGAGAAAAATTGAATGAATTTCTTTTGAAAGTGGGTATGGGGAGGGTAAAAATATTACTTGGGTCAAGTGGAGCAAAATTCTTGTGGAGAAAGAAAGGGTTGGGATATATGTGTATAGTTTGAACTCTAAAAACCTTGTACTTTTAGGAAAATGATGGTGGAGTTTTTTAATAAGAAGCAGACACTGTGAAAAAAGATATTGTGAGTCTATATGGTTCTTGGGAAGGTATTGGATATAATTTGGCCACTAGAAAATTAGGCAGGGTTTGGAGTGGTATTGTTGGTAGTGTGAGTGAATTTGTGTGCTAACTTTAGAAAGAGTTTTACATGGGTCTTGGGGAATGGAGATAAAGCTTTTTTTTGGAAAGATGTTTCAGTAAGGGATGTGTGCTTTGAAATTAATTTCCCTAGGTTGTTTCAATTGTCCTTAAATAAAAAGTGCAAGGTTTCGGAGTTAGGCTTATGGGAAGGGGTTCTTGGAGATGGGTATGGAATTGGCATAGGGAGTTATAGGGCAGAGAGGTTGGAGAATTTGATAGGGTTATATAGGTTTGCAACTTGCAGCAATTGCAATAAGGTGCACTTGGTATGAATGAGTGTATAATCCTACAGCAAATGCACTAAGGTGATTCGTATTTTCTCTTGTATGTTTAGTGGCCAGTTGAGCAACTATGATGTACTTCATTTTAGTTAATTAATTCATCTTGTCACTTGGTGTTCAAAAATAATAATAATATAACATTTTTCACCCTCTTATGAGCCAGTTTACCCGTTTTTAATCTATTTTTTTATTTTATTTTATTTTTTGTGATGATTTTCACCCTTCTTTACTTTGTCTTCTCACTCTTTTTGGTCTTGCTTTCTTCTATTTTTATTATTTTAAGTGCTCCCTCATTATTTTTTTTCCGAACTCAAGACTTGGCATTTTTTTCTTTTCTAAATCAATCAAAGAACAGAAAATAATATAAATTTAAATGTAAGATGGACATAAAAATTAACTAAAAAATATGAATAAAAGAATGTGGGACTGATATTAAATGAACATGATCAAGACTGAATAAAACATGTTCATTAATTTTTCTATATTTTCTTTTTCATTTATTAATATTTGTTTGCTCATTTACGTATTCCTAGAGGATGAGATGGCTAGTGTATATACAATACGCACTCTTTATTAAAATTATGGTACTTCTTTAAATTTACATTTTTTTTAACAAATTCATTTGTTCTTTTCTGAAACTTGCTAAAAATACTAAACATATATAAATGAATTTGAATGTAAATAATCAACATAAAAGTTAGCCAAAAGAATAAAGCCAGAAACAATAATTAACCTTATAAAAAATAATAGGGAATTGATGCAAATAAATATAAGAAACAAAACTAAAAAAACATGTTCATTTATTTAGTAGTGATTTTTCATGTGTTAACATTAGATTACACATTCAATGACTTAGGTGTACATAAAATATACTCTTTTCCCTATGTTATCCATTTGACCTAAAATTAATTTTGGGCACTGGAATTTAAATAAAATAAATAAATAAACGTTGACGCATCATCGGTTCTGGAACAAGACCACGGAAAGCCTTCATCAAATCGGCGAAAAATTATGAAATTCAAGGTATAGATGAAAGGCGTACCGTTGTCTCTCTCTGCTTCTTCTTCTCCTTCTTCTCCTTCTTCTTCTTCTTCCTCTTTTTTTTTTTTTTTTTGATAGATCTTCTTCTTCTTCTAAACAGGTGATATATGGGAGATAAATAATTGAGTTTGTTTATTTGTTTTGTTGGAGGGAATGCATGCGCATCCTGGGAAGGGCGGCTTTATATCTACAAGGAGCAGGGGGAATTGTCCCCCACTTACCTTTAGGGTAGTTTGTTGGATAGTTCATTAACATTAGGTAAAAAGATTTTTTAATTCAACTGAATTTAAAGTGTTAACCTCACTCACTAGAAAAATTTGAAGCCCATGGAATAAAACGGGTGATAATATATAGTCCCTATGCTAGCATGTAAAAATAAATAAATAAAATTCCCAGAACATTATTAAGCAAACACTATGAAACGTATCCCTAGATAAGTGGAGTAAAATATGATATTTTTTATCACCGTCTAATATATGTTTACCCATTGAAAAAATTTCTTGCCCTACCCATGAATTCCTGGATTGGAAATAAAATTTGGGGCTTTTCCCCGCCCGGCCTAATATTCGTAAGTAAAAATGTATTCTCTTGATGTAATTCTTGAAAAATGTTAAAACATACTAAAAATAGTGCACAAAAAATCTTATTAAACCATATATGTGAGCGTATGATTAAATATGGAAAATTAACTAGTCCAACAAACTTTTTGAGCAGCCGATCAAATTATGACATATAGGAGAATAGTAAATTTTATGAATGGTACCCAACCTTTAGGCATTGTTTTCTTTTATGCTTTTAGTCACTGTGAAACTAGTAAAAACTGTGTCTACTTTGAGAGTCCTAAATCTTTATTGAAATATATGTTATTTTGAAGTCTTTAACATTACAAAAATAGTTTCATGTTTTTAGTCATCCATTTTGATTTAAAATTGTTAAGTTCAAATATTTGTTTGATAAAATTTTGTTAGATCATAATTTAAATTATCTAGTAACTATCTTATAATAATTTAATATCTTATAATAATTTAATCTGCATAATAATTTTGTTACAATTAATAAAAAAATTCAAATCACATTTTTTTTCTCTTTGTAAATTGAACTGATTTCATTTTGAAAAGAAAAAATATATTAATTTAAAGTATCTATTTACAATAAAAAAAAATTAAATTGTTTAAATTTACTGAAAGATAATTACTGAATATTTAAATTAGAATTTCAAATATTTATGTCAAAAAATTATTTTAAGTTACTAAATTTCTTCTGGTGAGGGACCAAAATGAAATAATTATAATAGGTTTAAGACTAAAATAGAACATCCAATAGATTAGAGACTAAAAAAATAATGACTAAAGATTATGAACTATTTATATAATTTATTCTATAAAAGTATGAAGAATTTTGTAAGAAAAATTATTTCTATCATTATCTGAATATATCAAAATTTTGGGTAAAAAGCAAAAGCATTGCTTGTAATAATATCTACAAAAAAAAAAAGGAATGATTAATTTTCTATTTCTAATCACTTATGTTTCAATTTGAGCCACGAAAGAGAATAATGAATTTTTCTTTTGGTGGGATGGTCCGGACGCCATGTGCTCTGGCAAGACAAATGTTTATTGCCCCATCGAACTCTACCCCGGAGACTCTCTCTCTCTCTCTCACTCTCTCAACTAAGGCCGTAATTACTTCAACAAATGTCACTGATGAATCTGGGCATGTCACGGATGAATCTGGGCAATTTGTTGCTGTGCAGAGGAAGATGGTGGTTAGACGTGGATGACCAAGCGTGTTGGCGTGGAAAATGTCAGCTGCTTAATGCAGCTTAAAATAAAGCTAGCTCTAGCTCATGTATTTACAATTTCACCAACCCGTCAGTATAATCCGTTTTTGGCATCTGTTGTCAGTGACAAGCGCATTTTCCTCCCAACTATGTTTACTTTGGCATCTGTTGTCGGTGACAAACGCATTTTCCTCCCGACTATGTTTACTCCACATTCATTCTTTCGTTTTTCCTCCCAACTATGTTTACTTTGGCATCAATTGTCGGTGACAAACGCATTTTCCTCCCAACTATTATTTTTACTCCACATTCATTCTTTCGTTTTCTCACTGACCTTGGCCGTAACGTTGTGTCACGTGTTCCTCGTAGTTTTCACCAAAACTGACAAGAGCTATATTGACGGGTTGGTGAAATTGTAAATACATACATTACATGTATGTATGTAATGTATTTAGGTTTATATTCGAAGCCATTAATCATGTTCTCTGAATAAGTGACATTTTTAGAGCACCTTACGTATTTAATTGGACATTATTTTTATTTTTTAAAATTAGATATTTCTGACTTTTAAAAATAATACTAGACATTGAAAGAATTATACTAAATAATTTATAAATTCTCACAGTCTAATATATTTCATGAATATCTAATTTTACGAGAAGGTTGCCTAAATCTATTTCATGAATTTATTAAATATCTGGAGTCTAATATCATTGTATAGATATAAAATTTTATTTCGCAAGTATCTAATCAAAATTAGTACTAACTATATTTATTTAGAACCAGTTCTACTCCCACCTCAAGAATGAATTGCTCTATAAAGATTAATTCAATTTAAAAAACTAAATATATTACGTGAGATAAGTAGATAAATTAAAGTATAATTAATAAGATGGGAGTACTAACAATTGCTAAATGCAGAAAAAAAAAAAAAGGATTGCTTACAAATTTTTACTGTCATAACAAATATGTGCATTTCATCTGCGAAGTCGGATGGTAGTTGCATGCTCAAATTGTTATTAGAACATAGTTATGATAGGGAATACATAAGTATTTTTTGGATTTATTATTTTATTTTATTTTTTGTTTATAATTTTATTTGGATTGAAATTAGGTCCTCCAATTCACAGATATGTAAAATTAATATTGAGATATAACTAAAGGTATTACATAAAAAGAGAGAAGCTTATCTTAAATAACTGTTAGACACATTTATCTCAATGGAATTATTTCAAAAAATAATACATGAAAATTTGTGAGTATGATTATGTAAATTTGGTACTTAAAATGCAATATAAAATCTTAATAGTTTTTTATATAGAAGGAATGAGACAATCTAACACGAGATAGTTTTCTTCTGCAAAAGAACTTTCAACCGTGATCCTTAACAGGGGTATCTCCGATGTATTTCAAAGTGACCAGTAAACCAACTGAAAACAATCTGCAACAATACGTCTTTTTCTTACTGTAGTTGACTGCTGTCCAGCCTGTCCCAGGTGGTTTTTTTTCCCTATATTACCGCATCTGCCGTTGTTCCTGAGTGCGACCCCAAGTTTTCCAATTGAGACCCCCATCTTTGCCAAAATAACGAGCTATGCCATTAACACAATAATTGCCCAAGTCAGGTCCTCTTTCTCTCGACGGGTATGTGAAGCTCAGTGCTCTCAATGAAATTAAAAACAACGGTATATAGCGCGTAAACAGTACATGGTACACATAT
Organism: Aquilaria sinensis; assembly: GCA_005392925.1. Classification (NCBI taxonomy): domain Eukaryota; kingdom Viridiplantae; phylum Streptophyta; class Magnoliopsida; order Malvales; family Thymelaeaceae; genus Aquilaria; species Aquilaria sinensis. The sequence continues at coordinate 7,305 of SMDT01002487.1, forward strand.
TTTTATATTTTTTTTATTTTCTTTTTTTTTTTACTTGATATATCATTAATATTTTATTATCTTTTATATGCTGCTCATTTTTTATTCAAAAATTAAAGTATATATAAAATACTGAATATTATATACTGTGATATTTTATTTTTTACAGTTGTGTGTGAGATATTCTTTTTATTATTTTAGACCAAAATATCATTAATATATAAAAAATTATAAATATAAGTAATACGCATATCATAAAATAAATATTTACTTTTATTCTTTTGGTTACTTCTCTTAACTAACATAAAAATTTAATACTCCATCTGTCTCATTTCCTTTACATCTATCTGTCTCAAATTTTTTGCATTATTCATTTTTTCAGTAATTAATCTATATTTTTTTTATTTTTTAACATATTTAGTATATAAATGAAGAATGTTGATATAAGAATGATAAATCAAGATATATAGTTTCTAAATAAATTTTTTTAAAATTTTTTAAGCAAATACGTATTAATGAATAAATTCAAGTCACATTAAAAAAAAAAAAGTCAAAAATGGGTGCAAAAAATTATGGGACCGACAAAGTTAATTACTTTAAAAAGCTACCTAGGAACTCAATGTAATATTAGAAAATGTATTATTGTTATTAAAGTATTATTTTTTATCTTTTATATCAATAGATTAGTTTCTTTTTTAGGATTTTTTTTTGCTCTATATATAATATTTTTTATATGTTTTTTGTTTTAAAAAAGGAACTTCTATCAAATATATTTTATTTATATTTAATAAATTATGATGATAAAAATTAGAATACATATAAAATGTGTAAAAATAAAAAAAACATTATTAATAATATTTCATCTTAAAATAATATTCTAATAATTATTTTTTTTTACAAAAATGATAACGGCATGTGGCATAGCATACTATACGATATATCTTAAAAATTTTAGATATGGTATACATAACGGTAACAAGATTTAACACCTTGATGCTCTCTCTCATCCGCTTCTCTCTCTCCCCCGAAGCAGCTTAGATTGTTCAAGTTTCCTTCCCAAAATCTGGTGCAAAGCACGTTGCACCGAACAGTCACGCGCCCGTATATTGATTCTCAAAATATGTCAATGATTCTCAAAATATAAAATCTATGTATATTGATCAACTTAGTAAAAAAAAATTTATTGCATTTTAGAATTTTTATCACTTTTTTTTGTTTTTAATCACCTTTTAAAAATATTTCCCATTTTTTAACATTTATCACGTTTGTTTATATTTTATCATTTTTTTATATTTAATCACTTTTTGTAGTTTTAATCACTTTTTATTTATTTAATTGATTTTCTAAAAAACATGTTTGTTTTTTTAGTTTTTTTATCACTTTTTTTATTTAATCAATTTTTTAAATTATTTATTGCATTTTAAAATTATTTATCACTTTTTCAATTTTTATTTGCCTTTTAAAAATATTTACCAATTTTTTAACATTTATCACATTTTCTTTATTTTATCACTTTTTTATACATTTAATCACCTTTTTTTAAAAATTTTATCGCTTTTTTTTTTTACATTTAATCGTTTTTTCTTACATTTTATAGCTGAAGTTACCTTCGTTGTAACCGGGTCACATTAAAGGTACCTTAAGTGTGACCGGGTCACTTTGAAGGTAACCTAAAAATGTGACCAGGTCACCTTGAAGGTACAATTCGTTGTGACCAGGTGGTAAGGTACATAACTTGAAGGTAACCTAAAAATGTTACCAGGTAACATTGAAAATACCTAAAGATGTGACCGGGTCACGTTGTGAGGTAACCTAAAAATGTGACCGGGTCACATCGGGAAGGTACCTTCGTTGTGACGGGGTCACTTTGAAGGTAACCTAAAAATGTGATCGGGTCACGTTGAAGGTACCTTCGTTGTGACCGGGTCACTTTGAAGGTAACCTAAAAATGTGATCGGGTCACGTTGAAGGTACCTTCGTTGTGACCTGGTCACTTTGAAGGTAATCTAAAAATGTGACCGGGTCACGTTGAAGGTACCTTCATTGTGACCGGGTCACTTTGAAGGTAACCTAAAAATGTGACCGGGTCACGTTGAAGGTACCTTCGTTGTGACCCGGTCACTTTGAAGGTAACCTAAAAATGTGATCGGGTCACATTGAAGGTACCTTCGTTGTGACCGGGTCACTTTGAAGGTAACCTAAAAATGTGACCGGGTCACATCGAAGGTACCTTTCATGTGACCGGCTCACATTTGAAGGTTACCTTCAAAGTGAACCGGTCACAACGAAGGTACCTTCAACGTGACTCGGTCAAATTTTTAGGTTACCTTCAAAGTGACCCGGTCACAACGAAGGTACCTTCCACGTGACCCGGTCACATTTTGCCTTAATTTATTCTATTATTGTATTTTATTTTTATTGAAGGTGATTATTTGCGCAAATTATAATTTTTTAATAATTTGCACCTCAAGATGTCTTAAAAGTAATTTTACGATATTTTTTTTGAAAGTAGTTTTTGGTAAGTTTTTTTAACTTAACTAACGCAAAAGGATAAAAATTAGTACGCAATTTTTTTTTTTGGCAAAAAATTAGTATGGATAAAAAGTTTTGTTGAAAAATTTTTTTGGACTGTCCTTATTTTAAGGTTAGGGTTAGGTATAAGGATAAGGTTAAATGTTGGATTTATTAGTTCTTCAAAAACAAGTGTCTTTCCATATGTAGGAATTTTAATGAATTTGACTTAATGATTTTGATAGTGAAATGTCAATATTATGGTAAGAATGACCCGGTTACAACGAAGGTACCTTCGACGTGACCCAGTTACATTTTTAGGTTACCTATCAAAGCTGATCGGGTCACATCTAAGGTACCTTGAACGTGACTCGGTCACAATAGAAGAAAAACTTCAGCGTAGTAAACTGTCAATCAAGATTTGCCGATTAATATGTACAAAAAAAGTGATAAAATTAAAACAAAAAGCGCTTAAATGTATAAAAAAAGTGATTAAATAAATTAAAATCGAATACAATAAAAAAACAGTGATTAGTTTTTTCAAAAAGTGAATTTTTGTATATCAAAAAATGACTTAAATATATAAAACCGCTATGATAATTTTGGTACAACCCATTATTAAATATTTTTAGAAAGCTATTTCACAACCTAAAAAAGTGATAAATATTTCTACAATGGTGATAAATAACTTTAAAAATTGATTACATTAACAAAAAGATATAAAAAACTGAGAAAAGTGAAATTTTTTAAAAAAGATCTGGATTAAAAACTAACAAAACAAAAATTTTATCTCAAAAAGTGAGTTAAAATATAGTTCAGAAAAGTGATTTATTATGGATTTGATATACTAGTAGATATTTAAAAAGTAGTATATAAAAAATCTTTTTTAGAGCATGTAAAAACCCAAAAAAGTGATCAAATAAAATATTCTACAATTGAATAAATATAAACGGGGGGAAGCGGAATTGATTTTAAAATGAAGTAAATTTTAAACAAAGTATAAAAAAACTAAAAAAAGTTAAAATTCTTATTGAAAAAATAGTATAGATTAATGATTGCAAAAAAGAGGGAGCAAGTTAAACTACGAAAAAAAAAGCGAAATTTATGCAAAAAAATACAGATTCTTAAATATTTTAAACATATAAATCATATATATATATAATATATATATAGCGTGAGAATGATTGACAAATTGGTAAGGGTAAATTTTTAAAACAATTACAATATAAAACAAAAAAGCGTGTAAGAGATATCTAACTTCAATAAATAATTTACAAACATTTAAATAAAAAAGTGGACAATTTATCGTTTGGAAGGTGGCCTTCGTTGTGACCGGGTCCACTTGATATAAAAACCTTAGGTGGTACCGGGTCACTTTGAAGGTAATTTCAAAAATGTGATCGGGGGTCATTTCGAAGGTACCTTCGTTGTGACCGGGGTTCATGTTGAAGGTTTTTTAAAGCTTTTTCAATGTGACCACCGGGTCACATTGAAGATACCTTTGTTGTGACCGGGTCACGTTGAAGGTATCACGTTGTGACCCCCGTGAGGTTAAAGAACCGGGTCACTTTGAAGGTAACCTAAAAATGTGACCTGTGTCACCTCTGAAGGTAACCTAAAAAGTTGTGACCGGGTCACAACGAAGGTAACTTGTAAATATGACCGGATCACATTGAAGGTACTTTCGTTGTGACCGAGTCACATTGAAGGCAACCTAAAAAATGTGACCGGGTCACATTTTGGAATTATTTATACCTTCGTTTTGACCGGGTCACTTTGAAGGTAACCTAAAAATGTTACATGGGTCACCTTGAAGGTACCTTTGTTGTGACCGGGTCACTTTGAAGGTAACCTAAAAATGTGACCGGGTCACATTGAAGGTACCTTCGTTGTGACTGGGAGAAGGTAACATAAAAATGTGACTGGGTTACATGGAAGGTACCTTCGTTGTGCCGGGTCACGTTGAAGGTAACCTTTTTTTTAAAATATTATTTGGCAAATCTTAATTGACATAAACTACGTACTTTTTTTCATCTATTGTATCAAACGAACTTTTAAAATAATATTTTTTAAATAATAAGCTTATATAAGTAAGGGAAAATATTTTCCGTTAGTCATGTTTATATATCACGTATTTCTTACCATAATATTGACATTTCACTATCAAAATCATTAAGTCAAATTCATTAAAATTCCTACATATTGAAGGACACTTGTTTTTGAAGAACTAATAAATCCAACATTTAACCTTATCCTTATACCTAACCCTAACCTTAAAATGGGGACAGTCCAAAAAAATTTGTCAACACTTTTTATCCATACTAATTTTTTGCCAAAAAAAAAAAATTGCGTACTAATTTTTATCCTTTTGCGTTAGTTAAGTTAAAAAAACTTACCAAAAACTACTTTCGACAAAAATATCGTAAAATTACTTTTAAGACATCTTGAGGTGCAAATTATTAAAAAATTATAATTTGCGCAAATAATCACCTTCAATAAAAATAAAATACAATAATAGAATAAATTAAGGCTAAATGTGACCGGGTCACGTGGAAGGTACCTTCTAGGTGACCCGGGTCACATTTTTAGATATACCTTCAAGGTAACCGGTTGCAACAAAGGTAAAATCCATGTGACCAAAGGGGTCACACTTTTAGGTTATCCTTCAAAGTGACCCGGTCACAACAAAGGTACCTTCAATGTGACCGGGTCACATTTTTATGTTACCTTCAACGGGACCACCCTTAGTCCGTCACAACCGAAGGTACCTTCAATGTGACCCGGTCACATTTTTAGGTATCCTTGTAACGTGACCCATTCCACAAACGAAGGTAACTTTTGTCCAAGGTGACCCGGTCACCTTTTTAGGTTACCTTCGTTGTGACCCGGTCACAATGAAGGTTACCTTCACTGTGACCCCGGTCACATTTTTTTAGGTTACCTTCAAAGTGACCCGGTCACAACGAAAGGTACCTTCAACGTGACCCGGTCACATTTTTAGGTTAACTTCAAAGTGACCCGGTCACATTTTAAGGTTACCTTCAATGTGATCCGGTCACATTTTTAGGTTACCTTCAATGTGACCCGGTCACCTTTTTAGGTACCTTCGAGGTGACCCGGTCACTTTTTTAAGTTACCTTCAATGTGACCCGGTCACATTTTAAGATTACCTTCAACGTGACCCGGTCACATTTTTAGGTACCTTCAAAGTGACCCGGTCACATTTTTAGGTTACCTTCAAAGTAACTCGGTCACACCGTGTCATAATTAAGGTACCTTCAACGTGACACGGTCACAACGAAGGTAACTTTAGCAATAAAATGTAAGAAAAAGCGATTAAATGTAAAAAAAAAAAAGGGATAAAATTTTTATAAAAGGTGATTAAATGTATAAAAAAGCGATAAAATAAAGAAAATGTGATAAATGTTAAAAAAAAATTGGTAAATATTTCTAAAAGGCAAATAAAAACTGAAAAAATGATAAATAATTTTAAAATGCAATAAATAATTTAAAAAATTGATTAAATAAAAAAAGTGATAAGAAAACTAAAAAAACAAACATTTTTTTTAGAAAATCAATTAAATAAATAAAAAGTGATTAAAACTACAAAAAGTGATTAAATATAAAAAAATGATAAAATATAAACAAACGTGATAAATGTTAAAAAATGGGAAATATTTTTAAAAAAAAGATTGAAAAAAAAAAAAAAAAAGTTTAAAAATTCTAAAATGCAATAAATATTTTTTTTACTAAGTTGATCAATATACATAGATTTTATATTTTGAAGAATCATTGACATATGTACAAAAAAAGTATTTTATTAAGTATATTATTCAGCAATTAATATTTTTTTACACAGATAATTTTTTAAAAATTTATCACTTTTTTATTGCTTTTTTTATAATTTATTTAAGGATTTTATTAGTTTTATCGCTTTTTAGTTTAAATCGAAAATTTTTTAAAAAAATTTCAATATTTTTAATTTTGTATATCTTTTTTTAATTTAATCATTTTTTAAAATTATTTATTGCATTTTATAATTATTTATCACTTTTTTGGTTTTTAATAGTTTTTAAAAAATTTACCAATTTTTTAACATTTATAACTTTTTAAAATTTTATCATTTTTTTTTACATTTAATCACTTTTTTTAAAAGAAATTTATTCACTTTTTTAATTTTTTTTTTTACTTTCTTAGAAATATTTATTGCATTTTAGAAATTTTTTATCACTTTTTTTTCTTTCCCCTTCTTCACCTGTTACCCCAGTTACACGGTTTCCCTTTTCTCTGCCAAGGCAAGATTAACGGTCAAGATGGGGAGGCATGGGTACCCCCTTTTCGGGGGTGGGTATTGTAGAAAGTTCCCTCTTAATACAAGGTTTTTGGACATGAATGGGGCCCAAGGTCAGTTGAAGTACAATTTTGCCCCCAAAATTAGCAAGTATTACATATGAATATGTCTTGACTTTAATGAGGCCTGCTACTTGCACTGAAGTTTCTGAATCACACAAAATAGGATACGAACTAGTGGAGAAGTGAACCGGTGTGAATTGGCTCCTTGGTGGCGAAGTAGAAGGCTGCTCTGTGGTGATCATTTCTGAGTTTTGGGAACCTAAAGATTGATGGTCAGAATGAAGCGTTTAAGATACATATCTTGGGAATGAGCTTGCTTGAGGGCCTAGGTGATGCGTTTATCGAAGCATCCAAGTACGTCGCCGAGCTTGGTAGTGGACTTGAGCCAGGGCATGCTAGCCAGTGAAAGAAGGTAGTCACCAAAGGTATTTTTGTCGTTTGGTGAAGTAGTTGATGGACTAGAGAAAGAAGAAGTCGCTTTAGGGTCAGTGTGGAGGTTGACATGGGGCAAGGATCTGCCGCGGATAGGGTCAGAGGTTCAATTGGGAAGAGGTTTGGCAATGGTAGAGGCTGATTCGAAGCCAAAACAATAGTGTTTTTGCCTAATCGGGCACATATTTTTTGCTAGAAAATGTTCATATTCTGCTCGATTAGTGAGTAAGGATTGGTCGTCCAATATACGTCATAAGTAATTAAAATTACAATGGATATCATGCACATATGTCTAATTAGACATAGGGATGATTTTACTATTTTGCCCCCAAAATTTTCTTCCTTAACCAGTCGTTTTCTCTTTCTCATCCCCGCCGGCGCCGACCACCTCCGCTCTTCGTTCCAGACAAATTGCCGGCGATCGAATCGCGTCGCCGCACTCTCTGCTCCGATCAAATTGCGTCTGGCCTCTCGTCGCGCCTGGCTTCACCTCGCGTCGGATCAGCGCCGCCTGGCTTTGCCTCGGATCGGGTTGGATCAGCGCCTCGCGTCGGATCGCGTCGGATCAGTGCCTCGGGTTGGATCAGCGCCGCCTCGCGTTGTGCCTGGCTTTGCCTCGCCCCGCACCTCGCCGTTTCGCCTTGTCGCTTCCTCTCCACACTCGCCTGAGACTCGCCTCTTCAAATCGTCGCGCGGTTCGCTTCACCAATCGTCCGATCGGATCCCTGTTCTCTGCCTCTCGTCGCGCTTGACTTTGCCTCTCTTCGCCTCGCCTCGCCTCGGTGCCGCCTCCGATTCTTAGATCACAGTCGATTCCCTTCCTTCGGCTCCGCCATAGCAACAAATACTTAGATCTGGCGGCTTCTGCAGGGTGATGGCAGACATTGGAGGCACCAGCGATGGCCGGAGAAGATGAAGCTTTTGCGATCTCCTGAAGACGAAGACGAAGACGAAGACGCAATTCAATTGAGCGACATGAATGCACCAACGACGCAACAAGCCTGATATCCGACGACTCGATGACGACAACGCCACGGCAACTATGCGATGAGCCAGGATCGGAGCAATCGGAGCAGAGGCAAAGCTGGGAGTAAATTGACATTTTGTCCCCTTTTTTTTAGACACTTTTTTTAGATACACGCTTTAGACATTTTGTCACTTTTTTTAGACACTTTTACACATTTTATTAGACACTTTTTATTGTTTCAATTAATTATTTTTGAAAAGAATAAATTGTCTACGTATTGGTCAGACACTTCTAAATATTTCTTTAGACACTTTTACACATTCATTCAGACACTTTTTTATTATTTTAATTAGTTATTTTTAAAGAGAGTAAATTATCTACGTATTGGTCAGACACTTCTAAATATTTTTTTAGACACTTTTCGTCATCCATTCAGACACTTTTCATTTTTTCGAATATGACATATGACGTATACTGCGAGATCATGATGTATGACAGTTCGGCAGCAGCACCGGCTCCGGCACCGGCGCCGGCACCGGCAGCAGCAGCAAGCTAGGGTTTTTTTGTGGAGAAGAATATTTTAACTAAGGGTATTTTTGTCAATTGTTTTAATAATTTATGCCTTATATATAGAAGATTAAGGGATGGGTTACTATGTCTAATTAGACATAGGTGCATAATAAAAGAACTAAATTAAAATGGTTAGCATTGTAAATATAATCAACTTCAGTGGCAAATAGGATATAAAACTATGGAATCAATAGTCCGAGGTGGAAAAACATGTTAACGCCAGGTTTTCTATTATGCACCTGTATATATATACCATGTTAACTTCTGTTTTCGTTTTACAGTAATTTTATTTTGCTCATGTTCTAAATATGAAAAGAAAAAAGAAAAACATGAAGACATAATTGTAATTATACTTAAACACGATTTCAGACAGAAGACAAGTATTTTTTTTTTCATCTGTATCTGTATTTTTTTTTCATCTGTATCTAGGATTGTGTGCAAGTTGCATAAATTAATAAGGAGTATTATATGTCATGATATCATATTTATTGGTTCTCAAAGAGTATCATAAGGGCAGTTGTTCTTTTTAGTGAGTTTAGAAATATTTAGTGGGAGAGAGCATCTGCTTTTTTTGAACTTGAAAAGACACTAAATCAGTGTTTGCGCCGTTTAAGAGAAAAGTGTAGAAGCAGAGTTTTTTTTTTCTTATATTCAAAAGTATACTTACAAGTATACAAGGAAATAGGTATTAGTATTCTAAGTAAGAGGATAGAAATTTTAATTTTTTTAAGACCCAGGGCAATCAAATTAACTTTTTGTGACATTTTTTTAAAACTTTGAACTTTCTCATAATGTTCTTAATGTTTTAAGTATTAATCCAAAACTGTGAGAACGAATTTGAATATTATGATTAGCTAAATCCACAAATGAATTTTGATTATTAGTCAGCTATATGGTTGGAGGGTCACTATCGACTTGGTTTGGACTTTGTGGATTTACGTAATAATTGCATAATCAAGTTTTGTAGAAATCCATAAAATAACAGTGACTATTCTGCTGTGACCATCAGCTAATGGAGGATTAAAAATTTAATACTCTTACATATTGTGTACTGTAGTTGACGAATACAAAAAATTATAGCGCCAGAGTTTAATTTATGCAAATAAAACAAGTGGAATCATACTTCCCAAGTCCAACTCCGCAAGCTGATGCCTTTATTATATAACTACTAAATTTAAATACATGTTGGAGAAGGTGCAACTTACTGTTCAACTTCCCGGATTCTCCTTTGAGGCTATTATCAATTGCTGGGCCCAAAAGACACCTCACTTCCATAATAATTTATGGAAGTAGTTAGTACTAGTACAAAATATATATATATAATAATGGTATTAGTACTAGTTTAAAGAATAAAAGATTTTTTTTTCTTGTATAAAATATTCGTTCTGGTAAACTGGCAAATTTGTAACCAAATTTGCCGTTATAGCACAATCGATGACTGTAGTTTTTTTCATAGTTAAAATCCACTTTTAATGTTGTTAGGATGAAATCACGGAATCAAATACTTCAGTATGCCGTGGTATACTGTTTACTTGCAATAAGTAAACATAAAAATTATTTTTATCATTTTACAATAAATAAGTGGTATATACAATAAGTAAACATAAATAAGTGGTATATACAATAAATATTTTAATATTTTATCATTTTATCCTGTGGTATACCACGATATTTAGCGGTATTTCACATACTGCTCGCTTTTTGTGTACATTTTATCTGAAAACTGCGGTATACCACAAATACCGTAAGGTACCTACTGGTATTTTATTTTTTACAGATGTGTGTGAGATATTTTGTTTGTCATTTTACATCAAAATATCATAAATATATAAAATATTAAAATATAATTAATACGCATATCATAAAATAAATATTATTTTTTTTGGTTACTTTTTTAGTTAACATAAAAATTTAATGGTTACTTTAAGCCACCAATGTGGTATTAGAAAATGTATTGTTATTATTAAAGTATTTTTTTCTTTCTCTTACATCAATAAATTAGTTTCTTTCTGAATATTATTTATTTTGCTCTCTCTATATATATAGCATTTTTATTATGCTTTTTATATTAAAAAATATATTCTATCATATATATTTTTTATTTATATTTAACAAATTATGAAGAGAAAAATTAGAATACATATAAAATATGCGGAAAAAATTATTGAATTTATGTTATTTTAAACTAATATTCTAACATTTATTTATTTTTACAAAAGCGGTAACGGTATGTTGTATGGTATACCATGCGGTATACCTTAAAAATTTAAGGCGCGGTATACCTAACGGTAACGGTATTTAACACCTTAGATGAAATCTATCACTATTATTTTTAAGGGTTAATTACAATTTAACCTCCCGAGGTTTAGGTAAAATTATACTTTGTCCCTCCTGTTTCAAAAATATATATTTTACCCTTGCCATTTTAATACAGTCAACAACAATTTTTGAAATCTTAATTTAAACTATACGATTGTCATCTTCAAGCAATTTCAATCTTTATAGTATTTTTTTATAATTAATTGACATTTAAAAATACTATTTTAAAAATCAAAAGAAACACAGAAAGAAAAAACTGATAATTTAAAATGTTCATTAACAATAAAAAACATACCATACAGATTGAAATTATTAGAAGATGGTTATTGTAATATCTAAATTAAGATTTCAGAAGTTACTGTCGAATTATATTATAAAAACAAGGGATAAAGTGAACAAAAAGTGTAATTTCATATAAATCTCAGGGAGTAAATTGTAATTATCCCTACACTTCCCTGATAGCCTTGGTCCATAACATCTTGCTAATGATAGAGTCCTTAAATCATTGTACAGTGGTTATAGTATCTCCACAATGTATAACTCTTATTCATGATGCTGTACCCTCATTACTTTCTTCATTTAATCTCTAGCATTAATTCTTATTACAAAAAAAAAAAAACCATTTAGATGACCAACCATGAAAATATTCCTCTTCTCGTGGAGGATTTATATTGACGGTGTACCTAATTAAAAGGGCAACTATCCCAATGCATCATTGAACTATACATCTGAACTATATATTTGATGCATATCGGTTCTTGAACTAAAAAAAAATGCCACAAAAATCATTTCCTTAATTTCTTCCCCAGTTCTCCAACTTACATTAGAGGGTAACCTGCAACGCCGTCCGGTCATGGTATATGATTCTTTCAAAATCCAAACAAATGAAAAGATCAAATGCATCGCACAACAGGAAAATGATTGAGACTTAGACAAATTTGAAATGAACAAAAAAATGTGAGCCTTTTGAGAGCCCAAACAACCAAACAATTAGAAAAGCAATAACCTGCTATGAAGCAAGAATCTTTCTATTCCCGGTCTAATTTACATTGGAGAAGAGGGGACCGGTGACTATGATGGAAATAGGGATGTCAATTTATACCCTTATTCATGGGTATCCTATTCTACCCTACTTGATAGGTATGTTTTTTTTTTTTTCAATTAGACGAGTTTGGGTCAGGTTTAGGTATTTTTTGTTTTTGTACCCTCCGGGTATGGGGAGAGTACAGGTTTAGGTGTCTACCTTCCCCGAACCCGGCCTTTACCTACTCGCCCATTATACATAGCTTATAAGTATATAAAATATTACATATATTATATATACATATCAAATTCTAGTCCTGTACAACCCAAATATATAATATAATTATAACCTAATAAACCATAAAATTCACAATTGTATGACTAGGCTACTTTGTTTTTTGTTATGTTGTATATTCAAGCATGTCATGTTTTCTTTAATTTCAATTTATATATTATGATCACTTGTCTTGATATTGCAGGCACAATACTTGACCTTACCTCGCCTCAATATGGGAAAGGTTTGGGTGAAGAAACCCTATTCATTGCGGGTGACAGGAAGAGTTTAGATAGGATTTTTATATTGCAGGTAGGATTTGAGAATCACCCAACTCTCTCCAAACCTGACCTGTTGGCATCTCTAGATGGAAGGAAAAGGGGAATGACGACGAAAGTGGTTCCTGACAAGCTCGATAATTTTGCTACAATTTGTGTCAAACCTCATTGATAGTCCCTAAAACTTTTTGTTTCTACCAATTTTGTCATATATTATGTATTTATGACACTTTTACCCTCTTCCTACATCATATGCTTCTATGCTTAATTGACATGTCAGCAAAATGTTTCATTTCATCACATAGCTGAAAAATTTTAATGCTAGTGGCAAATATGCACTTGTATCAAAATGTTATTGGTTGATTTAATTGTGGAAAAATATAGTGGACAATCTGCTTACAATGAAAACTATAATAAGCAATTTGCCCTTTTTGCCTTTAGTTCTCAACAAGTCTTAAAAGCGCCTCAATAATATATATTTTAAAGTATAAACAAAAAATTATGCAATTAAAATAATACAAACAATTATGTAAATAGAATCAGTCTTTGACAAACCCCAGCACCTGTTATGCAATTGATGTTCAAAGTTGATAGGGCGGTTCTCCGTAATTGGCAAACCTATCTCGGAGTCAAGTATTCTAACATACACATGGCGATGAAATTTTTTATAATTAATATTAAATTTTTAGATAATTTATTAATGATGAAAACTAAACTCTTAAAATCCCTTTTAAATAATTTTTTTTCTAAACTATAACATTAGTATAAATGAAGTCGAGATCATAATTCACTCGCTACGAGTGGTGGATTTCAATGTGGCTAATGTTTTAGAGATTTGTGAGGCTTCTACAAATCTAAGAATCAAATGCTATTATTTTCAAAATGTAAAAGGGCAAATCACCACTATAGTATTCATTATAGCTTTTTACAATAAATCCATCAACAATGTTTTTATTTGAGTGAAAATTTTCCATTAATATTTTCATTTGAGGAAAATAAGCTATTTTAATGACTAATGAAGAGAACATTCCACTCTTGTGGAATATGCCATTATATATGGTGATTCTGTGGCTTATTTAAAGGGGGAATGCATAATTCATCAATGAATTATATCATCTAATACACACCAAACTTCCTAAACTAAAAAAATAACACAAAAACCAGCTTCTTCCTCAATTTTTTAAAATCCCATTAGACTTCGAATTAATTTTGAGAAAATTTTGATGATCAAAGCAATGTTGGGGTCTGTAGAGTAATGCAAGCTCATAAATAACCCCTAAAGTCATAGGAACCAATTGTTATTATCTAAGTCGAATTTAAACATTAAATTAGCTAGTGGTCATGTGGTTAGTTGAAAGCCTAAATCAAATTGTTCAAAGTATGGGTTCTTTTGATGAATTAAAAACAATTTCAGGAAGTGAACAGCTCGAATATAAGGGCTGAGGAACCAAAAACTCATGTTATCCATGTCATTCGATAGTTGAAATGGTTAGAGAACTCTTTAACTTGAGGTGACAATTTTCCACATTGTGGTGTTGCTCATGACACATAGGGTGATGGCAGCCCACAGGAATGACAACAACATGGTCACTGGCTCCTGGTTGTAACTTGTAAAGCCCTGCTAGTCAACGACCTCCAGTGGCGGGAAAGAAAGATCAATCTTAGGTTTTGGGTGAGGCTTTGTTTGTGTCAAACTGCATCCCTAGTCCCTGAACCATTTCTTTTATAACAATTATGACACACAATATGTGTCTATGATATTTTTATTCTATTTCTTCCATGCATGCATGTCACTTTTATTGCCATTTCAACAAAATGTCCTATATCATCATACAACTGGACTATTTTAATGATAGTAATAGATGTCTGCTCATACGAAAATGTTAATGGTCAATTTAGTATGAAAAACTATAATATTGGATGATCTGGTTATGATGAAAACTGTATTAGGTAATTTGTCTCTTTTACCATTTTCAAAACTATGAGTGGAAAATGATTCTAAGTTGCTATTTTGTGGGTGTCTGAGCATAAAAGTAAAGCGTGGAGGCTATCTATCTATCTATCTATTTATCTATCTATCTATTATTATTATTATTATTATTATTATTATTCAAAGATATTGTATTAACCAGATCAAGAGATACACCTGGTTAAAAAAAGCGTAAAAAAATTCTATGTAAAGCCCATGGACACAAAGGAACCAATCTTGTGAAGTCCTTGCCTTGCCAAAAAATCAGCCTCTTATGTTTGTTGAGATTGATTGATTCCAGTGGCCAGGTTTTGAATAAGAGGTACTGCATATCTTAAGAAGAAATGTTAAAGCAGATTTGCTGGCCAAACAAGCAGATTTATGTACCTCCTTCAGCTAATTAATATAATCACTTAAAAGATCATTTATTGTCAAAATTTATCCTTTTTGTTTGGTTTACAATCAATGTTATTTAAAAATTAATATGCTCTATTTACTTAATAATTACTTGATTAATTTTTTTGGAGAAATAATTAATTTCTATGAATTTTGTTCCTTATCCAGCTTAAAAAACAAAAGTTTATAAAAGAATACTTGCATTTTCCATAATAATAATAATAATAATAATAATAATAATATGTTTTTATGTCTCTTAAAGTGTGTAGTTGTAATTAGTATACAAATTGAGTTAATAATCACTTATAATTACTTACTAATGATTTCTCCCAAATGCATGATCGTAAGTACTGCACCTTATATATTTTCTATTTGGTTGTTTGTTTGGTTTTCTTTGTATATTCGAGCATTGTAACCTATACCAGTACTAGTATCCACAGTTCCAAAATATTTGCCCCTTTTGATTTCTAGTAAATATTACTGATATTGTACAACATAAGCATATAAGACATTCTTATTAAATATTACCCTTTATCAATTAGTATAATCACGATAATATGCATTCATAAACATCACATAATAATTAGAAAGAATATGCAAAATTAAAAAAAAGTGAGTGAATATGCATATCTTTACCATTATAGTGTATGTTAAAAAAAATGGGAATGATATATTTGTAAGAATATGTATACTTAAAAATGACAATTTTTTAAAAATACAAAAATATGAAAAGTGACAAGTAGTTTGGATGAAGGAGCATCAAACTACCGTGTTTCTATAGCCATCTTAGTTTATCTGAATAAGACAGAATCTTATTCTTTGTTTCTAGATAAAAAAAAATAAAAAAAATGATTTTATTTTATCAATTGTAATATGTGATATCACTCAACTGTTTTGGTTAAAATCATATTTATCAACTTAAGGTGCAAACCCGCGGTTTTTGAGTCTTTTAACAGACAAAGCTAGCTAGTGTTTAATTCTTGAAGTCTGTAAATGATACATGCATGTGATATCACCTTTTTTTTATTTAAGTTTAACATGTTTATTGTGCATGGAATATATATATGTGTATGTGCATTTTTTTGACATATTTGTATTGTGGCGTACAGGCAGTATTAAATTTGCTAAAACTTGTATAATTTCGAGGGTCGAATTTGACTCAAATTTAAAATATTTATAGCACCTGTTATAGCTATATTATAAAATTCATGAGTTTTTCACTGTTCATCAACAATGATGACTCCTTTTTTTTTCTCTAGTGGATATTATTGACTTTTTTTGAAGTTCGGTCCTCTTCTTTCAAGAAAATCATGTTTTAGGGGCCTGTGTTGTAATTTTTTGAGGGCCCACCTATAGGGGTGAGCATGGGTTGGGTAAACACGAAATTGAAACCGAACCACCCCCATTGGGTTAGGTTGGGTTGGGTAAAAATTGATCATGGTTCTCGGATTGGTTCCACATATAGGAGAACCGACGGTTTTTGGGTTAGTTCTGGTTCCATATGGAACCAACCCGAGGTGGAACCGAACCCGAAATATATATATAATAAAAATTATAGTATTATTAATATATCTACACACACACATACACACACACACACACACACACATATTTTTTTGAAGTATTATGATGGTTATTTTGTGTTTTTATATTAAACTCTTAAATTGATGTTCCAAATTGAAACAGTATGGAAGTTGTGAGATCATTTACGAAATTTCTCCATATTCACTTAAATCACTTTGTTTCATAGAATCACCACTCCTAAGTCATTTTGCTTTCGATCTTTTATTCCAAACTATTCTTTACGACACAATTATAATATTTTTTTTTCATTTGAGTTATGCAAAATTAAAAATTTATGACATCGACATATTTTAGGTTTTGATATTGAAAAATATGGTCTTAAAGGCTCAGTTTTCTATATTGAATGTCATACCAATATTGGAATTACTGGAATAAAGTAAACTAGCTGAATAAAAGATGCCCTACAAGCAACTCTTTTAAACCATTTTTGTAAGAACAACATTTTAAACTCTTTTGAATATATCTAAGTAGGTGTATTTAAATATTAATTTAATTGTATATTATGTTGAATATGTCATAAAACTGATTATGGATGTAGATTTATTGAATTTTGGTGTTGTTATAGGTATATGGTATAAACCGAGAAACCCGAGAACCAGAACTGAGAAACCCAGAACCATGGTTCTGGTTTTGTTCGGTTCTCGGTTTTGGGTTGGGTAAAAAAATTTTGGAACCGAGGCCATTTTGGGTTGATTCGGTTCCACCATAAAACCGAACCAACCCGACCCATGCTCACCCCTACCCACCTATTATGGTTAAGTTGTGATTTCAATTTTTGAATTTCTACTGAGTTCAACCAATGTTATATTTTAGTCCCAAACATAATAGATAATAACTATTTAATTATATTCTTTCTATGTGCTCTTTTGGTCTTGAATTTTTTTTTTGATTTTTTTTATACATGATCTTCTAAAGCAAAACATTTATTACCATCAATTATTAAATTTTAATACCTAAAGATTTTCCTTTTTATCTCTTAGTCCCTGATTTTTTTTGGCCAATTTGTTTCTTTTTCTTTTAATATTTATTAATTAAGTTTCTCAGAATGAGTTATTTAGTTTAAAAGCTATTGGTTTAATAAAGTAATTATGTCCATAAATGTTAAAATTGAAAGCAAATTTTCCTAAATAAAATTTTCATCAATTTAAAATATTAGAATTTGAATTAATAGAAGGTGAAATTTTTTAGTGAATTTTTTTTAATGACACAAAAAATATTCATCATTTCAAAGCATCTAAATGATAAGAATATGATATAAAGAACACTTAACTTAAAATTAAAATAAAATAAAATTATAATTTACTAGCATAAGTTTATGACTAAGAATTTTTTAGTTGTTTAATACTTATATTTACTTTAATAATAAATTTAAGAAAAAATACCGTTAAAAAATGCGGATAAAAAACAACCTCGTAGTTACTAAATATGAAAGGGTTTTTGACCAAAACGAAAAAGGTTAGTTACATGGGAAGTTCCGGAATCCCTTTCGATGTGTGAGAGTAAGGGGACAGCCACAATGACAAAACTTAATATCTTCAATCATACATTTGTTGGGGCCTGTTCAAAATAGTATTATCACTGATCCCTAGTCGCTAGATCAGTGGCTGAGAGGGGACACTAACCTCTACACCAACTATAGTTTGATTCTCCACCTAGCTAAGGTGTTGGAAACATTGTGGGAATATCTAAAATTTAACTTTAATTCCTCCAATATTTTTTTTTAAAAAATGTCACATAAAGTTAATTTGGTTACATTTTAGATAAAAAAATTATTTTTTTTTTCTTACTTAAAATATTAATACATCTTCCCTTATATACTTGTAAAACATGCTCCTGAATACAAAAAGAAAACCTTCCCTTTCCTTGAGACAATAAAAAAATATTACAATAGTTGATTTGGTTATTTTTCAAACTTCAAACAAATGGAGATTCTATTGTGATAATAAAAAGTGTTATAGTAGCTAATATAAGTACTTATTAACAATTTTATAAATTTATATAAATGATTTTGAGTAAAAAAAAATAGTACTGATTTTCCTATAGGTGTGATTAGTTATTACGGAGTTACCAATACAAAATATACGATAAAAAAAAATTATTGGCTCATAAACATCAGTTCTCATCATCACTATAAAGTGTATATAGAATAATAGAAAAAGAAGCTTGAGAGGATCTCATTCTCATAGCAAAAATATGTGTAATGTAAGAGAAGATGCATGGAATTTGGAACGACCATCTAGCTTGCCTTGGGCTTGGGCTGGAGAATCATTGATTTGTAATTTTGGGCGTCTCTGTCAAACCCAACAAATTTCATTTCATTTTAGTTATTTTTTTTTTGTTACGTCTAAGTTCTCGGAATTCTCATTCTTTATAAAATGTGGTAAAGTCCAGCATGGTACCTTAACTTTTATTATTATCCCAAATAAGTACCCTATCTAAACATTTGTCCTAGCGAGATACCTAATTTCTTGATGCATGTTCCATTCAGATACTTTGTGTCGATTTAGTCGTTAAATTAGATGGAACATGTTAACCTGCCATTAAATAATACTAAAATAAATTTAAAATAATAACTTTAGTCATCAAAATTTTCCAATCACTAATTTTAACCCTTAAACTTTAACTAAAACTAATTATACTTTCCCTTACCCAATCAGCCTCCCAAAACCTTAACCTCTCTCCTACTGCCATGGTAGAAGCTACTGATTGCCCTTGGAGCCACCTTGTGGGCATCGATTCTCTGCTGGAGTTGCCGACCTCTTATCTAGCGGTCACCATCAGTGATTTAGGCAATATGATCTAAAGATGCCTGCCCACCTCCTCCTCCGATTGTCACCATCTTTCGCCGACGCCTACCCTTCTTTCCGCAACTCAGACCACAATTTGCAGCCCTTTGCAACAGCCTCGATTCACCTCGATTCACCTCAATTCACAACGCTCTATAGCAGTCCACAATTGCAACACTTTGCAGTAGTTAAGAACACTGGTGTTGAGCTTCTTCGGCATCAGGTCTCACCCGGAATTGAGTCCAGCTAGGCTGGCGATTGGAGGGTAATTGGTGAGATCGGATGGTAATTGCACCGCTCAAACTACGCCAACTGATTTTCCTCATTCAATTGTGACAAAACCCAAGTTTCTTCCCCTATTCTTAGCCCAGTGGCACGGTAGCAGCAAGGGTAGGACGACAGTTGGGTGGTTGGGCGGTTGGCCTGTGGTGGAAGTTGAAGAGAGAGCCGAGAGAATCAGGTCAACAAGAGAAAGGGAGACTGACATTGGGAGAGCATAATTGATTTTAGTTGTAATTTTAGGGTTTACAATTAGTACTTGTAAAAGTTTAAGGTTCAAAGTTGTTACTTTGAATTTATTTTAATATTATTTAATACTACATCTTTAATTTCAATCTAATTTAACGGCAAAATTGACAGAAAGTATCTAATTGAGACGTGTTATATGAGTTTAGGTAGTTTAAGATGACAAATGTTAAGGTAGGGTACTACCATTTGATGAGACACGAATAAAAGCTAAGGTACTATCTTTGGAACTTGACTTTACTCATGCTTTATAAAATGATGCTCAATTAAAAAAAGAAAAAAAAGAAAGGAAACAAGTATGTTATTCCATCTCTAATAATCTGATTAGCATTTGCCACATTGAAAACATTTTTTGGTACAACTTTTAAAAAATGCCCAACACCAGCAAGTAAGTCGATCGAGTTCCAACTTCCATGTACCATGGAACAGGCTACAAACTAAGAGCCAATATTATGTAGATGTAATAATTCATTAAAAGTATAAAATTTAAAATGTTATTAAATTTTGGCAGAAATATCAAATTTGCTACTAATGTTTTAGGTAGGGAGCGGATATGCCAATATCATTTTTTTTGCCTAATCTCTCATTAATGTTTTAAATTGGGCAGAATATGCAATTGTCAGTTAGAAAATAATGGAAAATGGTCAAAATAGCATATTTTAAAATCTTGAGGTTATTATACATTTTTAAAAAAATATAAGGATCTTTGAGATTTTTGCCTAAAAGATGGTATGATCTACGCTATCAGCACTTCAACTTTGTAGCTGTCTCCATCACCAGCGCTTCAGCCCTGTTGCTACCCTCCCTTTGTCTCTACTGTCTAACCTCATTACCAGCATTCGATTGATTGATTGATTGAGAGAGAGAGAGAGAGAGAGAGAGAGAGAGAAAGAGTCTAAATACAAAAAGTCTTTGAAGTTTGTTAAAACTTGCATTATCAAAAAAAAAAAATCAAAACTTGTACCTTTTAGCATTTTTGGTTAGCTTTTTAACATTTTTTGTTAGCTTTTTAAAAGTCAATGACATATTCTTAATTTGAAACTTCAATGATATATCTGGCTTATTTTAAAACATTAGTGGGAGATTGATAAAAAAAAAACTATAGTAACATATCCGCTCATAGCCTAAAACATTAGTGACAAATTTGATATTTCTACCTTAAATTTTTATGCATTATTCTTTTTAATGCCTAAAACTATAAAAATTTATAATAATTTAATAACATTATGAAAATTTACTTTCAAGTAGATTATTACATATACATAGTATTGACTTTCAAATAAATTTGGTTTCAGGTAAAAAAGATATAAAAATAAAAATAAGTCTTTTTGAATTAAATTGACTTAAGTTAAAATAAATTGGCTAAGATGTTTTAGAGGGATAAGCATGAGCTAGATCAGTTCAACACTAAATCAACTCTAAAATTTTAATGATATTGTTTGAAAATTTGATGTTTACATGTTTCAGATGATTGATTCAGGAATAGAATACAACGTTTTTGAAGTTATTTGGATTGAGACATTTTTGTAGAAATTGCATTCTGAAGCTAACTATAGTGTTTTAATTGTTTATAATTGTTTTGGATAAAATTGTTGTCTCATAGAATAATATAAAAACCAGGTCCTACCAAACCGATCCGCACAACTTTCTATGCAGTTTGAGTTTCCATCAACTTCTAGGTTATGCAGGTAAAGTTGGATAGTAAATTTGCGAACCCAATCAATGATGCAGGTAAGGCCGAGTTGATTCAAAAGTAAGTCATACTCGCGTCATAAACACCCCTAATTATTAAAGCTGTTTGAGCCTAATACGTTGCAAGCTCGGAGTTTGGGAAACACCAACATCTTCCATTACTTGTTATGAGATATAGATCTTAAATACTACCCCATAAAAGTCAATTATATAGAGGTTTCTAGTTTTAGAGGTTACAGTTTCTAGATGAACAAGTAGTGAGAGACGTGCTAACTATTGTCAGGTTTTGAGTTAAAAGTACATCACATGCATTCTTAAATGCTTCACCACTAATTATTTCATCAACTCCTAAAATTGTATATGATGTGCACAAAACGTGAGATAATATAAAAAGAATTATTATATTTTTTTCAATAATATGTTTTTCAACCTCTGAGTCTAAATATAAAAAATAAAATAAAAATAGTTGCATTCTCCGAAAGAAAAAAAAAACCGTATACAGATGTATAATCCAAATATCTCTTCGTTACCGGGCCAACGGAAATCTTCATAAATCTTCTTGAATCACTTAACAAGTTACTTGTCACTGAACCGGAGGCTTTGGTTTGCAGTGAGCTAGCCTTTCTCCGACGAAGAAAGAAGTTTGAAAAGTCAAAAGTCTAGTACTGTTGTTTGTTCACTTCTATAATTTTAAGGAAACTACAAGGAATGGTCGTTGTCTGGCTACCTGTAACCTGGAATTGAATTCGAATCTCTTGTTCCTTGAGGACATGTGATTGCGATGGTTAAGAATGGGATTCGGATACTATTGAGATGGACTTGATTTTTTTTCTTTTTTTACTAATAGGCCCCACACGAAACTTCCTGGTGTTGGTGCTGCTATCGGTTATCATTTGGTTATTTCAGTTTCGATGGAAACTGAGTAGTAAAAAAAATTTTATTTTTTGTCTTAAAGTTAAAAATTGAATATATTAAATAAGGATAGAAAATTGAAATGAATGAAAATTGAAAAAAAAAATTCAAATTTTCGATTGACATTTCAATTTCAGGCATAATTGCCCTAATCTATATAAAAATAAATTTTTAGAATTTAGGCCTATCAATGTATAAATAAATTTGGGAATTAGGGTATTTCCCTTTCTCTCTCTTCAATCAAGGTCCATTCATAAAATAGTCCAATAAGTTATATATTTCGATCATTTTAGTCACTAAAATTTATGAAATACTTGATTGAACTGAAAAAATTTGGTTACTCAGTTATAATAAAAAATTGATCATCCAATTCATCTTGATAATTAAAAACTGAAAAAAAAAATTATTCAATTTTTTTACTTATAACCAAATAGTTGCTAAGCCCCATGTGCAATCTCACTTTTTTTTTTTTAGTACACAAAAGCATATAGACAAGGATTAAGGGAAAAGAGATTATGCATAATCATGAGTTAGAGAAACACACTTACAACTTGACAAGGCACCATAACCATTAAGCAGTGATCAAACTTCTCCATCTCAATTGATGCATGAGCCCACATGCACTCTTTATCAACTAGAAGAGATACATATTGCCTCCGCAAAGATTGCAAAAGAGAGTTATTGGCTAATATAGCACTAGAGCTTTGTACTTGGACAAGCCGACCTTCTAGTTTTTCAATCTCCTAACGTAGATTTTCAATTGATGACTTGCTCCATTCACGAAGATGAGGGACCAATTGAGAACACTTGGAAGCTATTTGAAATATTTTAGATCCTTGGATCTTTTGAGTCCACAAAGATTTCACAATTTCTTTACATTGTGGATAATGCAACCAAATATCTCAAACCTTATAGGGCGATGATGAAAAACTGTCAATGAAGAAAAGTCCAAAAATTCACTAGCTTCATATTCGGCGCAAGCTGGAACCACACATCATTACAATAGGCTATATCAAGTACTTCATAAACAACCTTCTCACTTTCAATCCTAAAGTTTTATGTACACAATGGGCATGTCAATCTTACAATTTTAGTATCATATTAAAGAAGCCCTAAACCTTGTTACGTGCCTCAAATTAGTCCTTAAAAAATGAAATTGGGACAGGGTGACCAAGACACCCTAAAGCGGGTTAATTCCAGCCAGCCCCACACTACTACACTACTCCACACAGCCTGTCAATGAATTAAATCAGCCCAATCTGTTAAAAGATTCGAGGATTCCAATTTTTGTTGACCATGCACATGGACCCCTAAGATACAAAGAATATTAACCTGCCTACTTAATTATAAATTAGATTAGAGAATGGCAAGATGCAAAAATTAATTATAGGGAAGTGGTATTATGGCTTGCAACTTATTAATAGAAACAGGTTGTCTCCATTATTAAGAGTAAATTGCATAAATGGTCCCTAATCTTTAGTCATTGTTTCCTTTTAGTCCCTAACTTATTGAATGTTCTATTTTGGTCCTAAACCTATTAAAATTGTTTCATTTTGGTCCATCACAAGATAAAATTCATTAACTTAGAAAAATTACATGATAGAAAATTTTAAAATTTTAATTTAAATATTCGATAACTGTCCAACAAATTTAAACAGTTTAATATTTTTTTTACAATAAATAGATAATTTAAATTAGTAATTTTTTATTTCTAAATGAAATAAGTTTAATTTACAGTGAGAAAAAAATTAGTTTGCTTCTTTTGGGTAAAATCCATCTACAGTCCCTTAACTTTTACGTTTATCCTATTGTGGTCATTTACCTCTCAAAGTACCTATTAAGGTCCCTTAACTTATAAATCGTATCTAATCCCAGTCCCTGCAGTCAATTGGGCCATTACCTAGAATGGAAAATGATGATGTGGCACATTCTTAGCCCATAAAGCCATGTGACTTCCTGTTTTTAAGTAAAATAAATGACCTTTTCGCACGATAATGAAAATTTAGACCCAAACAAACAAACACATAATCTTTGACATTTGAAACACAAATAATCCAAACTCCATCACCTTCCCCAATTCTTGTGAACAACCGGATAGCCGTCGGGCCACGAATCCAAGTAGAACCAGTCGTTCAACACTGGAATATCCAAATTCGATCAAATTCGAGCAACTCCAAGCAACTTTGAGAAAATCCAAGCAAGTCCAAGAACTCTATATTATCAATCTATTTTGAGAACCGACACAAATAGAGAATGACCGACAAAGGCACAGGTTTGAACACTAGCGATCGATGGAGATGAAGAGAATTAGATCCGAATACAATTCCTAAACAAAAAAAAAAAAACCCACCAACAAAACCAAATCTAAGAATTGGAATCAACCAAGCAAAATCTCAAATTCAATCTTGTAAAAATTGAACTATAACCCCAGAAAATGAAGAACATCGATCTCTGGACAAATAGGTGGCGAGTTCCCAATTTCAAAAATTGGTGCAAACAATTCACTGTTTTGCAGAATTGCCGGCGTGAGTTGCTATTGTTCTCTCCTTCATTCGTGAAATCAAGCCTCTTTTTGTCTTTCGTGTGAATCTGAACCATGCAAGTTTTGGGTCGTGTAAATCGAGTCTCCATTTTATTGAATCGTCCAAGTTAGGTGATGATACTTTCGTGCGAAATCGAGGAGGTGAAATGGTGGAGAAAATTAAGGAGGCGAGCGAATCGGCCATAAAACGAGGTGAGGCGCAGAATAGATGGGCAGTGGAAAAGGCCATGAGAGGAGGGAGGAGGGAGGAGACGGAGAGAAGGGAAAAGGCGGAAAGAAGGGAGAGGAGGGTGACAGGGAAGAAAGAGAAGGGCGAAGGACGACCAAATTGAAGCACGGAGAAGGAGGATTGAGGCGGGTGGGGTGACGCTAGAGAAGGAGTCGGGTGGTGAAATCGAAGGATGGAAAAGGAGTACCGAGGGGGGAATTGCCGGGTGATGCCGAACAGATCTCCTTTTCACTAGCGAATGCATCTCCTCTACGCTGGCGACATCAGGCGATGCTGAGAACATGAACATTTGAGAGAGAGAAAGTCTGGGAAAAAGAAGAAATTGTTGGACTATTTATAATTAAAGTCTTTTATTTATTTGTTTGTGTCAATTTGTGTTTAATATTTTATTTTTGTATAAAATGGTCACCTATTTTAGTTAAAGAGGAAGCCACTAGGCATTAAATGCCACGTTGGTAATTTACATCCAAAATAACAGCTCAATTGATTATGGGACTCAAATTGAACATAATACTTGAGTTAGGGGACCTTAATAGCCTATTTTAGAGTCAAGGGACCATTGTAGGACAAATTGAATAGTTGAGGGACCAAATTTGGATTTTATCCTTCTTCTTTCCTTACCTAAAATACTATTATATCTTCTTTTATATACTTGTAAAACATACTTCTAAATATATAAAAAAAAACCTTTTTCTATAGTAATAATAAAAAAAAATGGAGATTCTACTGTAATAATAAAAAATGTTATAGTAGCTAATATAAGTACCTATTAACAATTTTATAAATGTATATAAATGATTTTGAGTAAAAAAAAATAGTACTGATTTTCCTATAGGTGTGATTAGTTATTACGGAGTTACCAATGCAAAATATACGATAAAAATAATAAATAAATTATTGGGTCATAAACATTAGTTCTCAACTTCTCACTTCTTTTTATCACTATAAAGTGTATATTAGAATAATAGAAAAAGTAGCATGAGAGGATCTCATTCTCATAGCAAAAATTTGTGTAATGCAGGAGAAGATGACTGGAATTTGGAACCACCGGATAGCTTGTCTTGGGCTTGGGCTGGAGAATCATTGATTTGCAATTTTGGGCGTCTAGGTCAAACCCAACAAATTTCGTTTTATTTTAGTACTTTTTGGTTGGTTACGTGCTCACAAATTTACAAGTGATAAGTTCTCGGGAATTCTCATGCATTATAAAATGATGCTCAATTAAAAAAA
>SMDT01002488.1:0-33359 GCA_005392925.1 Aquilaria sinensis
CCACTGAGGAGAGCCATTCAGACCCAAAAGAGGGTGAGCCAGAATGGACCTTGCACGTAGACGGAGCCTCGGGGTCCGAACACCAGGAAAGCCAGCTGGAGTAATTATCAGGGGCCCCGAAGGCCTGGAGGTAATGAAGGCTATCAAGTTCAGCTTCAACGTCACCAACAATGTAGCTGAGTATGAAGCCCTCATAGCGGGATTACGCTTGGCCAGAAAGATTGGCGTGAGAAACTTAAAGGCTCACAGCGATTCCCAGCTGGTAGTTCGGCAGACGGCAGGAGATTATGGGGCGAAGGACCCAATCTTGGCAAAATACCACGAGCTGGTAGCAAAGCTCATTCAAGAGTTTGACGCCGTACGGATCGAAAATGTACCTCGGCGGAATAACACTGAGGCGGATTGCTTGGCAAAGTCAAAAACATATACCGAGGTGCTAGACCATCCAAGCATCTCAGTAATGAGCATGGCGACCTCGGGAACTGGGTGGAAAGACCCAATAAAGAGATACCTCGCAGAGAATTTGCTCCCCGAAGACCCCGGCGATGCTGCAAGACTGCGAAGACGCTCCGGAAGATTCTTCCTGATTGGCGAAGAGTTCTACCGGCAGGGATATGTGAATCCACTGCAAAGATGTGTGAATGAAGAGGATACTGAAATGGTCCTTGAAGAAGTTCACGAAGGCATGTGTGGTTCACACATGGGAACTGATGCCCTTGCAGCAGTAATACTCCGCCAAGGCTACTTCTGGCCTACCCTGAGAAAGGACGCAAGACAGTTCGTCCGGAAATGTGGTAGCTGCCAGAGACATGCCAAAATCTGAAGACGCCGTCGTGAAAGTTGGTAGCTCCGCCACAGAAAGCAAGAAAATGCAAGAACAGGGGCAAAGCAGAGAAAAGAGCAGAAGAAAAAGGAAAGGGAACTTATGATGGAATGGGCTATTTATAAAACCAGAGGTGGGTAACCGAAACATCGCCATAAGTCCCCTTTGGAGGCAAACCGTCGCCGTAACTGCTCTCTGCACCTGAAAAGGCGCGCCCTCTGTAACCGACGCGACTCTCCTCCAATGGCAAGGCGCCACGTGTCAACTGCTGCGGAAAAATGGTGGACACGTCCTCCAAACGTCCCTTGAAAACTGGGACACGTCTTCTGACATCCCTGGAAAACTGGGACGCACCGCTCAGGCTGACACGCTTGGCCAAACAGACCTGCAGAAACAAAGAGCAGGCCAACTCGAGGACGCCAAGAGACAGGCTATGGCCGAACAGCCCATGACCTTCGGGCAAGAGGTGTATCTTCGGCACAGGCTCCGCCTCGAAGACACCAAAGAACAGCCAAGGCCGGAGAAGCCCATGATCTTCGGGCAAAAGGCGCATCCTCGGAACAGGTTATGCTTCCAAAGAGACTCCCATAAACAACCTCGGAAAGAGATGCAAAACCGAAGTCTTCACTTCGGCTTTCCAAAGGGGGGCATGTGATAGCCAAACGCTATCGCCTCGATCTGGCCGAACTCCCTGCCACAAGAATGGCCAGAAGAAACTGGCGCTACCCGAGAAAAGGTGTGACCATGCACCTCGGGAGATAGCCGAAGAGCTCCGAGCCCGGCACGCCAGGAAAGCCCGAGGACACTACTTGCCCCCCCAAGGTTGTGAACAGATCGCCTTCGGAAAAGCGGCACCAGACATAGCGAGCCAAACATGATATCCCCGAAGGCGGAACTCCCTGAAACTGGGAACCCCCGAACTGAGGGCTTGTTTCCCGAAGAGGTTTTGTCCGTACCAAAGGACGACCTCACCCAGGGACCTCGGGAGTACGGCAGGAGCATTTATGGAAGCATTTAAGGAAGTCTCTGACACATCCATTCGTAGATGCCACAATCCGCCTCAAAAGGCGCACTGCCACGCTGACGCTATCAAAATCATATGATGGCCCATCTCAGCACACGGCTCAAGGCAACCTGCTATCAGTTATCTGTCTCCTATGCCCAGAAATTCAGGAACATCCGACCGAACACGTGTCGCGATCTGAACGGGCTAGGTGCTCCTATAAATATCAGGAATTAAATACTTGGCATAGGGCTGGTTGGCAAAAACACTGCTCCCGCACTCTGAGAAAATTACCAGGCAAGACTCCTCAGCCCTGTGTGCTATTTCCTCTGCCTTTCTCTCAGCCAACCACTGACTTGGGCGTTGGAGGCTCACCCCCCGGAAAAACACTCCGGGGGCCTCCTAACCCTTTGTTTCTGAGCTTTCAGGCACACTCCCTTGGGCGATCCAATCCACATGGCGTTCTTCCTCCCAGAAGTCTCTCCTCTAGTCATCATGACTCTCAACGATGAGGCCAATGGCCATCAGTAAGCCTTTGCACGTCTTTGACCGTGACAGGAGTTCGGAATTCAAGCAGATCCTTAATCTTCTCGGGGTTAGCGTCAATGCCTCTTCGGATACCATGTACCCAAGGAACTTTCCCGAGGTTACCCCGAAGATGCACTTTTCAGGATTAAGGCGGATCCCGAAGGCTCTGAGCTTTTGGAAGGTTTCCTCTAAATCTGCAACGTGGTAGCCAGGCAGCTTGCTCTTGACTATCATATCATCAACATACACCTCCATGTTTCTCCCCATTTGGTCTTTGAAGACCTTGTTCATCAGCCTCTGGTAGGTGGCTCCTGCATTTTTGAGCCCGAAGGGCATCCTGATATAGCAATATGTTCCTCCCTCGGTGATGAAGGCAGTCTTCTCTTCATCTTCGGGGTCCATCCTTATCTGATGGTAGCCACTGAAGGCGTCTAGGAAACTTAGGAGCCCATATTCAGCAGTTGAATCTACCAGTTGATCTATTGGCGGCAGAGGGTATGAGTCTTTCGGGCAAGCATCGTTCAAGTTTCTGAAGTCGATGCACATCCGGAGTTTGCTGCTACCTTCTTTTGTGGCAATGACCACGTTGCTTAACCATTCGGGGTACTTGACCTCCCTGATAACTTCAGCATCTAGGAGACGCTGGACTTCGGTTTTGACAAAGTTGCTTTTGTGGGCTGAGATGCTCCGTTTCTTTTGCCGGACAGGTTTTGCTTCCGGGCTTACTTTGAGGCTATGCTGTATTATGCCAGGGTTTACTCCTGGCATATCTTTCGGCGAGTAGGCAAACAGATCTTTACTTCTCAGCAGAAAGGATACAAGATTTTCCTTGTCACCTTCGGCCAAGCTCTTCCCTATTCGGGTAGATTGACCTGGGACAAGCTCTATTGCTTCCGTTTCTGCTTTGGCGAGATCTTCTTCTTTGCCTTTTTCTGGCGCCTTTGCCTCCATCGTTTGCGCGAGGTTGCTTGCCGGAGCTTTTCGTGCTTTCACAAACACCTTTCTTACCTCGGCTTGGTCTATGAAGACCTCTGCATCTCCATCCTTGGTGGCGAATGTGACAGTCAAGTACTTCACATCAGGGCGAATATGCAGGTTCCCCTGTGTCTGCCTTCCAAGGATGGCATTGTACGAGGACGGGACGTCCATGACGATGAATCTCGCCATTGTGGAGGCGTACAACTCAGCTACTCCGTCTACCGAAGTCCCTCTCATCATCAGCGGGAGATCGATCCATCCGAGGACGGGGAGTTCGGATGGTCCAACCCCAAAAGTGGGCGAGGTGACAGGCTTCAGTTCGCTGCTGGAGATGCCCAAGCTCGGCAGCAGGTGCGAGAATAGGACGTCAGCATTTGAGCCATCATCAAGCAACACTCTTTTGACGTCCCAGTTCCCTATTCTCGCCATAATCAGCAGCGGATCGTCGTGGGGGAAGACGACGGTGGAGCCATCTTTGCGAGCCAGCTTCTTTGATGGACTTTGATACTCCATGACTGCAATTTCTCTGGCTTTCCGCTTTCTTTCCGAGGATGGGAGCCCCGTGGTGATGGTTTGGATAACCCCTGCTGGAGGTGGAGGTCGCCTTTTTGGACTTCTATTTCTCCGCCTGTCGGAGTCGTAATCCTCGTCTTCGGCCCTTTCTTCCTCCTCTTTTCTTCCCTTTGGGGAAGGCATCCGCAGGTACTTCCGAAGTTGGCCTTGTTTTATCAGCGACTCTATGTACTTCTTCAGCTGGAAGCAGTCTTCGGTGTCATGACCGTGGTCGCGATGAAACTGGCAGAACTTCTTGGCATTCTTTTTGTTATCGGCGGTCATGGCCCTTGGCCGCCGAATCTGCGTCCCTTGCCTTTCCAGCGCCATAAGGATGTTGGTCCGTGTGGTGCTCAGGGGCGTGAAACTTTGAGGCTTCCTTCCCCGCATCCTCCGAGATCGTCCTGCCTGTTCGGTAGGATTACGGGCTTGCTGATTGGACCCTTCGGCGCGGTGGTTGTCTGACTTTGGCCCAGCCATTCTCAGCTCCTCGGCTGTCATGTGCTGTTCGGCCCTTCGGTAAAATTCTCCGAGGGTGTCTGGGGGGTCCTTTGAGAACTCGTAGAACAGCTGTGAGTCCCGCCGAAGGCCCCGTGTCATGGCAAGAATGCGGATTTCGGGCCGGAAGTCTGGGACGCTCAGGGCTTCCCTATTGAATCTTTCGACATAGTCTCGGATGGTTTCTCCGTTCCTCTGCTCTATGTCGAACATCTGCACAGGCATCTTCGCCGTTGGCCTGCTCCCAATGAACTGCTGGGTGAAGGCTGTGGACAACTCCTGGAACTCAGTGATGGTCCCCGGAGGCAATGAATTGTACCACGCAGTTGCTGGCCCTGTGAGGGTGACTTCAAAGCATTTGCACATGGAAGCGTCATCAGCACCGTGCATTATCATGTTGCGTCTGTATTTCGTCAGATGGGCCTGTGGATCAGTGCGGCCATCATATATCTCCAGTCGAGGCACTCTGAAGTCACCTGGCATGGCTGCTTCAGCGACGGCACGAGTGAAAGGGGAGTCATCTTCGCAGAAGGTCCCCGAGAGTCTGGCCCAGACAGGTTTTCTGGCCATTTGCTTCTCCACTCTATCCAGCCGTGCTAGTATCCTCTCCATTAGCACTGTGGCGCTATGGCCTTCTTCAGGGAACGGAGATCGCCGGCGCCTCTTCGGGAGGCGAGTTCGGCGCTGAGGGGACAAGGACCTCGCCTCAGGCGACGAACTGCTTCGCTGTGAGACTCTCGGTCGCTTGGACCCGGTTTGTCCCACAGGCCGTTTCCCGAGGGCTATATCTTCTGTGGATGATTCCTCGCGAGGGTCTCCACTCCCCGAACTGCGATGTGTAGACTTGGGGCTTCTCTCCCGAGGGCGTGTCGGTGAGGGGGGTCTCTGGGCCCGTGCTTGCTGTGGCCATCTTCGGTCGATCTGCTGTGTCATTTCAGACACGACCGAACGCTGAAAGTCTTTCAGGAAGCTCATAGTGATTACTAGAGGGCGGTCTTCCTCGGGCACAGAAGTCTCTGGGAGTGTTTGCTCAGCAGCCGGTTGTGTCTCAGGCGCGGACGGGGACTTTGGGAGCCCCTTGTCCTTAGAACGCCGAGTTTCAACGACGGCGATCTCAGAGCGGGTTCCCACAGACGGCGCCAAATGATGGCCAGGGGCCTCATCGTTCAGAGTCATGATGACTGGAGGAGAGACTTCTGGGAGGAAGAACGCCTGGTGGATTGGATCGCCCAAAGGAGAGTGCCTGAAAGCTCAGAAACAAAGGGTTAGGAGGCCCCCGGAGTGTTTTTCCGGGGGGGGAGCCTCCGACGCCCAAGTCAGTGGTGGCTGAGAGAAAGGCAGAGAAAATAGCACAAAGGGCTGAGGAGTCTCGCCTGGTAATTTTCTCAGAGTGTGGGAGCCGTATTTTTGCCAACCAGCCCCCTGCCAAGTATTAATTCCTGGTATTTATAGGAGCGCCTAGCCCGTTCAGATCGCGACACGTGTTCGGTCGGATGTTCCTGAATTTCTGGGCGTAGGAGACAGATAGCTGGTAGCAGGTTGCCTTGAGCCATGTGCTGAGACGGGCCATGATGTGATTTTGATGGCGTCAGCGTGGCAGTGCGCCTTTTGAGGCGGATTGTGGCGTCTGTGAATGGATGTGTCAGAGGCTTCCTTAAATGCTTCCATAAATGCTCCTGCCGTACTCCCGAGGTCCCTGGGTGAGGTCGTCCTTTGGTACGGACAGAGCCTCTTCGGGAAACAAGCCCTCAGTTCGGGGGTTCCCAGTTTCAGGGAGTTCCGCCTTCAGGGATATCATGTTCGGCTCGCTATGTCTGGTGCCGCTTTTCCGAAGGCGATCTGTTCACAACCTTGGGGGGGCGAGTAATGTCCTCGGGTTTTCTTGGCATGCCGGGCTCGGAGCTCTTCGGCTATCTCCCGAGGTGCATGATCACACCTTTTCTCGGGTAGCGCCAGCTCTTCTGGCCATTCTTGTGGCAGGGAGTTCGGCCAGATAGAGGCGATAGCGTTTGGCTATCAGTTACCACCTCACAAAATGGGAGAATTACAAGTGTGTCATAATGGCTAAAAACCATTATATTGTGCAATTCTAACCATAGTGATTGTAGTGTGGGGAGCAAAAGGTATGATCAACACCTTCTTAAAAGTGTTCCAAGTTGGTAACTTGGTCCCCAAGAAAAGCCTTAAGGATTGCTTGTTTGTCAAGCAACCTATGGACTTTTTTGTAAGATTTTAAAAATTCGGGTACTCAGTTGCAAAAATTTCACAAAAGAAATTTGAAGAGTTATGGGAAGGATATGAATGGTATGAAAGTGCTATTGGAGGACCAAATTGCTCATAGAAGACAACTAAGAACAAAGAAAACACAAAAAGGCATAAAGGACCTAAGTGTTCTAATGTAGGCCTTAAGATGTGTATGTCTATGACTTAACTCAAATGGAAGTTTTGCGGGGTTATCCCACATAAGGATGGCTGCTAAAGGAAGATAAGGATGGTCAAATGTGGGCCAAGATATTAAGACTAAGAAACCATAGTCTTGTAGCAAGGAAAATGACATAGACAAGGTTAAGACAACTTAAGTGTGTTTAGTGTACTTTTGACTATTTAAGTAGTCAAGACCATCTTTGCTTCTCTAAATTTCGGCCTCCACCAGCAAAAACAAAGCTAGCCCTCTCCTCCACACTTCCTCCATAGCCACCATACCTTCAAACTCAAAACTACTTGCAATTGAAGTCAAGGAAGAACAATTGGAAGCTATTTGGTGCTATTGCTTGAGTGCACCTAGGATCAAGCTCCAATTTCAGCATACCCATCAAGGTAAGGGTTCTCTTACTCTCATGGGTTGTTTTCTTTATTTTCAAACATCCATGGAGCTATGGCTAAGCTTGGAAGAGAGGCATGAGCTTGATGAACCAAGCTTATTGAGGGGAGTGCACTTATTAAAGGTTTTGTGACCTAGTGTGAACTGTACAAAGATGGCAGTAAAGTGAGGGTTTCTAGAGCCCAAAGTTAGTACTAACTACTGTTAAAATCCTCCTAGGACCAAGCATTAGCTTGAGGAGGGCTGCCATAGTGATTTGGTTAGGTTTATTATGTGTTTTATGGACTAACCAATGGTATATGTTGCTGCCACATTTCATGTGTTTGTTGTTTGTGTTTGGCTGCTGCATTTGGTTGCTATATCTTGTATATATGCATTGTGGTTTTTGTGTTTTAGTGTCTTTGGATGCAGGTTTTAATGATAGTTACATTGCCTATTGAATCCAAGTGCTACCCTTACTAAGTTTCTCAATGAAACTTACTCCCGTCAATTCTGTCATTTTAGGTCCAGCCGAAAGATCACCTTCAAACTAACCTTTGTGGTTTTATTTTTATCCGAAATTCAGGTACATGAACTTCCATATGTCTAGTTATGATCTTGAAATTTTGGTGATTTTAGGAGCACATTTGGTATTTTTAATGGTGGTACTTATTGTGTTGTGCAGCAGCTGTCCAGCATCCTGTTTTTGGAGTCCATTGTGTCTTAGGACCTCCTGTAACCTAGGGTGCGTATTTAGATGAGTTAAGACCATATTTTAGTGAATGTATGCATGTACATGTAGTGTATGTAAAATGAGACAAGTATGAGAACATTTGAGTAATGTTTTGGCTATGTAAGTGATGTGGTGCAAAGCTGCCTAAGTGTGAATGATGGGCTGGTTACTTGTAAATTCTGTTTTGACCACATAAAGTTGTTAAAAGAAAGGGAATATAATTGATATGTGTAGTGAACATATATTGGATATACTTTGAGGGCTTTCCCCTTGTGAATCAAGTGTTTGCATGGTTTGGAAAAATTGTATGGGCAAAATGGTACAAAAGTTGCCAGAATTTCGACTCTGGACATAATGTTTAATATCTCCCTGTGTAGAATGAACCCTGGTATAAAAGTTTGGCCACACCTAGAGTACATCTAGAGGGTTAACTGGGCTTTGGAATTTCTGGATTTAGAGCCCTGTACCCAAATATATGATGTTGCAAAGTTGGCTGAGTTACTGTTCATTTGGTCAGAATTTTGTAACCAACTTCAAAAATCCATAACTTGGTCCATAGGTGGGCTATTGTTGTAAATCAAAATTCCTTGGTTTAATCTAAGTTTATACTTGATAATGGAGCAAGGAAAACACAGGGCTATGTTGCTAGAATGATACAGTTTATTAGTGGAACTTACAGGTGCAGTAGCTGGCCACTAGAACTTAACAAGATTGCCTAATGTGTGGAAGCCAAAACTAAGACTTGTGCTAGTGTTTTTCTTCTTTGATACCATGGTGTGCATGCAATGTGAATATGTGTGTGATGGTTGGACCAATATGCATGTATTTACATAATGCCCAAGAGGGCCACTTGGGTATGCACACTAAGGGTAGTGTTCTAATGGCCTACAGAACATTACCAATCCTAGGAGTCTAAATGCACAGTTTTGGCACCATAACTGGACTACCCCGGAGTGGGTAACACACCAGGTTCATTCTTTAGCCATTTCTCTATGAATCTTGGTGTTTTTGGTATCTATGATCTTATAGATGAATGGCTACGGGATGACGTACTAATGGAACTTCGGCGTGATCTTGCAGAGGAGGTGACACCAGCTCCTTGGGTGAAGGCTCATGCCCAGAAGAAGGCCCTTCAGGATAACCATATCCTGAAGGACAAGGTACCTAGGGAGCCCTTCTGGTCTTTCATGGAGGACAGCCAGTTGATGGCTCCCCAAATGGCGAAGGGTGTGTTGGCGAACGCCACCTTGCAGTTGCTCATCATCAAATGCCCGAACGAGGAGATCGTCGCGGCGAAGATGAGCGAACACACCACCTGGGTAGATTTCTTCTTTCCTTCTTTGGGGACTTAGAAAAATTTTCTTCTGAGTTTTCGTTGCCTTTTGACCCTTACTTGGGGCTTTCATTTCTGCAGCTCCTAGCGTACAGCGGATATTTTCGAGCTTGGGTGGCAAAGCAGACTGAGGCTCGTTCTCGGTCTAAGAATTTTCTGAGGACGGCGAAGGAATTTTGCACCAAATACGTCCTCAAGTAAGGTGAACTGAATAAAATCGCCAAGGAGGACGTGGAGAATATTCGGGCCGAGCTTCGGGAGAGCAAGAAGGAGCTCATTCTTGACTTTTCGGCCAAGGTTGAGGACCTCGGTGCAAAGTCCGCTGTTCTCTCTTCGGAGAACGAGGCCCTTCGGAAGGAAAAGGCAGATGATGCTGAAAACCTTACGAAGGCACTTGCTTTGAACACCGATCTCCAAGCCGAGGTCGATTTGTTGAAGAAGAGGCAAGAAGAAGATGAAGAATAAGCTCGAGATGGAGGTTGCTGAGCTCACCTCCGAACTGGGGACTCTGAGTGCCGAGAAGGACCAGCCTGACCAGATGACAAAGGTATCTAAATGCCTAAGTGTTTCTCAACTCTACTCCTTTGGGGTCGCCTAATTTGTAGACACCTGGGTGGATTTCGTCGAGGATTAGATAAGGTCTGTCCTAGTTTGTCTGAAGTACCCCATCTGATGGCCTTCATGGCTCGAATTCGGCCCTTCGGAGGATGAGGTCCCCCTTCTTGATTCATTTTTTCTTCACATGCAAGTTAGTAGCATCAGCTACTATTTGTTGAAAAGCCTTCCTCCTGAGCTCGGCCATTTCTCAGTGTTCTTTGGGGAGGTCTAATTTTGCCTTCAAGCCAAGGTTGTTTCCTCCTTCGTCGAACACCTGTATTCTTACTAAAGGCTATATGACCTCAATGGGAATAATGGCTTCTGTACCGAACACGAGTGAGAAAGGAGTTTCTCCTGTGGCCCTTCGGGGAGTTGTGCGGTAGCTCTATAGTACACTTGGGAGTTCCTCTAGCCATTTCCCATTTGCCTCTTTTAGCCTTTTCTTCAGGCCATCTTTTATTGTCCTATTGGACACCTCAACTTGCCCATTACTTTGAGGATGGGCTACTGGGGCGAAGTGTAGTTTTATGTCGAGGTTGGTCACGAATTCTCGGAACCCTTTGTCAGTAAACTGGGTACCTGATAGCCGAAGTGCCCATCACCTTCCGGGCCCCCAGACTCGGACAAAGTACCAACCTCGGCAGAGAAACTACCTGCCACGGAAAGAAGGATGTTCGACCTCCCTAATCCGACCTCGGCAATCCTCCGTCCCAGGAAACGGCAGTGCCAACCTTGGGGGGACGATTAAACCATCCTTGGAAGTGGGGGTATCTCTAAGAAAGACCACCTTCAGGAAACATACTCCTGTGATACTAGAGTAACCTTGGAACGTATGACAGGAGCAAATAAGGAGCCTCTGACACACCCCCGACACGCCGCCCCTAGACATGTTCTGACACGCCGCTTGTAGAGACACCCTAGTACGACACTCTCGGCTTGCCTAGGCTCCTAGCCAGGCGGCCTATGATCGGCTGGATGTCCCCTTGCTCCCTGAAGATGTGGATCGCATCCCACCGAACATGTGCCATGATCTGGGACGGCCACATGAAGAGAACTACTACTGTTCGCTCCTCTTTAGATACTCGGTAAACACCCCAGGTAAAGGGGGCAGAGCACTAAAGACCATAATTCCCCACTCTCTATCACCTCCATATCTCCTGAGTGCTAACTTGGGCGTCCGAGGCTCCTCCTCGGAAACACACTCCGGGGACCTCCTGGTAGCCGAAGTGGTATCGCACCGAACACCTTTGGATCCCCGAAAAAAGGGAGCCAAACACCTGAGGCACGCGACCTCGGTAGCTCGCCAATACTAACCTCAGGAAACTACTGTAGCGCCTCCATCGGAAGGGCGACTGAACTAGCTTCGAGGAGGACCGCCAGCCACCTCCTGCAGGTGAAAGTCCCCTAAAGAGACCAACTTTGACGCCCGTAAATACGCCGAAGTACCAGTATGACTCCGGGAAGAGGCCCCTCACCCCGAAGGGAGACGTCAACCCAGGGGACCTCAGAAGTACGGTGGGAGCCATCAAAGAGCCTCTGACACGCCGTACTTTAACGGCCCCCGGCATGCCTCCCCCAGACACGCTCTGACACGCCATCACAGCCTATGTTCTGCAGGGCTACGCTGCTGCTTGACGAGCCTGCAGGCAACTAAGGGCCCCCACACCTAGAAGTACGTATGGTATCCATTCATACACGTGTTGCCATCCGAACGGCTCACCCCCTCCTATATTTACCAGGAGAATGGTCCGAGCCTAGGGGGCTCTCTCTCTCTCTCTCCTCTCTCCATCAAAAATACTTTGGGGTGAAGGGGCTTCTCGCTCCTCTCCTCTCAGCCCTCAAAAGAGAACACGGCCACGACAGGCAAGAATCTCTTGTTCTTACTACTCTTTCTCCATCTCTGCTAAGCACTAACTTAGGCGTCGGAGGCTCCTCCCCGGAAAAAGACTCCGGGGACCTCTTAACCCCTGTTTTTTGAGTGTTTCAGGCAGGCCCTCCTACCACGAGCCTAAGACGCTGTCGGCCATCCCAGGTGATCCACACAGAGCACCCTCTGCCTGGGTTCATCTGCACCTCCGGAAGTCCCTGTTGCAGTCTCCACAGCACATAGTGGAGATCTTGATGGCGCCGTCTGTGGGAAACCACTCCCAGGCCGTTATTGTTGAAAACTCGGTGTTCTAAGGACCAAGGACTTCCGAGGTCCCCGTCCGCACCAGATGACCAACCGACGACCAAACCACCATGGTAGGGACTTCCTACCTAAGGGCGAATGTCCCTTAACTATTACCATGGCCTTCCTGCTCGAATTCTCATGCTCTGTCGTGGTCAAAGAGACGTAGCAGTTAGACCGAAGATGGCCGTAGCTAAATTTGGGCCAAGGGTCCTCTTCATTAGTACCTCGTCGGAGAAGAGTCCCATGTTAACTAACAGGAGTATGGGAAGTGGAGATCAACGAGTTGAGTCCTCGATGGGAAACATACCCCTTAGGACGCGACCTACGGGAGAATCAGGGTTAAAGTGACCAAGACTTCCCCATTGAAGGAGTTCCGCACCCGAAGAGAAGTTGCAATCTCCTTGGCAAAAAAGTCGGGTAACCCCTACTGTAAAAAGCTATCTATGCCATGGTACCGGCTACTAGTACGGCAGATGGCAGGGGACTATAGCACAAAGGGTCCAACTTCGGCAAAATACCACAAGGGTGTAATAAAGCTCATCCGAAAGTGCGGTGCAGTGCGTATTGAAAACACACCTCTCCGAGACAATGCCGAAGAAGCAGACAGCCTGACCAGGACCAAAAAATACCAAAATAGCGAGCCATCCGAGCATGGCAACACTGAATATAGTAACTTTGGACGAAGGGAGGAAAGATCCTCCAAAAAGGAATCTCGCAACCAAACAAGTCCCCAAGAAAACCCTCATGAAGCGGTAAAAAGTGCGAAGATGTTCCAGATGACATCTTCTAATTAAGGAGAAATTATTATGGCAAGGGTACGCAAATCCATTACAGAAAGGTATCGGCAAAAAAGCGGTGCAAGACACTTCGCCTAAGAAGCGTGAAAATTGCCAAAGACATGCCAGCACCCAAAGACTGCCTTC
The DNA here is from genome assembly GCA_005392925.1 of Aquilaria sinensis. Lineage (NCBI taxonomy): Eukaryota > Viridiplantae > Streptophyta > Magnoliopsida > Malvales > Thymelaeaceae > Aquilaria > Aquilaria sinensis. The sequence goes on from SMDT01002488.1 coordinate 12,942, forward strand.
AGAGTGGATAACCCCGAAGGATTACCTTTTGCCTCTTTGCAGTATGGGACATAGACCTCACCGGGCCACCCCCGATAGCACCCGAATGAGTGAAGTTCTGCGTAGCAGCAGTGGACTACTTTGTTAGTGTTGTGCTCAAAAGCCAATCATGAGATGATTGTATTTTTGCACATTGAGTCATGATATTTTATTAAGGCATTAATCCAACAATTATGTTTGTTGTTTTCTTTCTGCGTAACTTAACAAACATAATTGTAACTCTAGAATAATGATATTCTTAAACGTCCCTGGTCTAGTATTATTGTGGAGCAGGTTGCAATAATACATAACGACTAGCATATGTGGAGACTAATATGAGATATGTAGTCTACATATGGGTACAAGTTGGAGAACCTGTGTACTGGACAGACCCACCATGAGAACACTGCATGGATCGTTATATGAGTGTCATAAGTGATTCTCATAGTGATCGTGGTATATGTAGTGCTTCGACCTAAGATCATCAAGGTTCCCTACATGTGAGTCACATACTTTGATACTTTCCTTTGTTGCTCGTAACTGAGTGAACTTGAAAGAGGTCATTGGGTATGTCACATATCATGCGGAGGGATTTGTATGATCAAGATGGGATTTGTCCTTCCTATGTAACGGGAGTGATATCTTCGGCCCCCTTGATAGAGTAAGACTTAGAAAATGCATGGCCATGCTCGGATGAGTTGATATACGATATTAATGTCATCAACTTAAGTTAGTCTACTCGGTAATCAAGAAACCAAAGATTGGGCTATACAAGAGTGACACATTCCATGTCTCATGCTTAGTCTTGATATCTTGGACAAAGGGACACTGGCATATATTGGTGATGATCATAAAGGTTTAGTCGATTCACCGACAATCTTGTCACTTGGGTAGAATGATGTGTTGCTAGACACCGCTCATTGCTTATGATCATAAATGTGATTTAAAATCATTGCCAACATGGCAAGAGCCTATTGGGTTGGACACATAGAGCTATTTGGATCATTAGAGTGCATGGGCTAATTATTTGGGTTATGGTTTCACTTTAATTTCGTATTAATAATGGGCCCAAGAGTTGAGCCATTATTAAGCCCGAAATTAAATCCTAATTGGATTAGGGCTTTGAAGCCCATTAGGCCTGGAAGTTGAGTCTCACTATAAATACAACTTTTAAGTGAGAAATTCGCAGGTCTCCTTGCCCTAGCCTCCCAAAAGGACAGCCACACTCTTCTCTTGCAATTCCTTGGAGGACGCAAGCTAGCACTACGAGTGCAAGAGAAACGCATCTGCTGGGACGCGGTGGAAGCGTGGTGATCCCGAGAGGCTCGTGTGGATACTATAGAGAGCCTGAACACGTCAACTATTCAGGTTTAGTAATTCGACTCTACAGTTGAGTGAGAGATCTCAATCGAAAATTCGGTATGAAAATTTTTGAACACCCGGTTTACCCCGTTTCACTTGGATCCTGGAGGGTTTTGGTTAAATTCTGCTACGCTGTTTGGCTCCCGAAACCCATCATACTTCACTAGGTGGGACGAGGCAGAACCCCTAACAACCACCCCAGCAAAAGATATGCAAAAATTCATATGAAAGAACGTGATATGCAGATTTGGCATACCGATGGTGATAGCGGCCGATAATGGTCCCTAGTCTATGAACAAGGGATTCCAAGAATTCATCACCAACGTCGGAAAACGCACTCCGCCCCACTAGCTCAGCCCCAGAGCAACAGACAAAGTTGAGGTAACCAACAGAACTATAAAGAGGGACTATTAAAAAGGGTTGGGAAAAGCAAAGGGAAAGTGGCCAGGAGAACTTCCGGATGAACTAAGGAGATACTAGACAACTCCCCGAGGGGCCACGAGGGAGACACCTCTCCAGTACAAAGGCCATTATCCATTCGAAGTAGTACGGCCAGCAGCTAGAATACAAGTGTTCGACGAAAGAGGAAACGACCTCGGGTTGAGAACTAAGCTCAACCTAGTTGACGAACACAGAAAAATGGCCAAGCTCGGAAGAAAGGCCTTCCAGCAGAAGTAGCCAGGAGCGCAAACCTGCATGACAGGCCAAAAGGAATAGGGAAAGGAGACCTCGTTCTCCGAAAGGCCGAGTCCGAACCCCGAAAACCGACCCATGGGGCACCTCGGCCAAACGGGAAAGGGCCTTACATTTGGTCCTAGAAGAGGTCCGAAAGGGAGTATACAAGCTTGCTGGCACCGAAGGAGGAAAACTGAAAAACGCACGGCACTCGGAGGCCTTAAAGAAATTCTATACTTAGAATTTCAGATGAGAAATTGTACAAGTGAGAAATTTTCTCTAAGTACAGAAGTTTTCCCCTATCTGAAAATACTCGCCGAGAAAAGGTGAAGTCCATCGACTCCCGAAAGTCTTGTTCTCCTCATTGATAGGGTTATGTGCCCAAAAAAGGTGAAGTCCATCGACTCCCGAAAGTCTTGTTCTCCTCATTGATAGGGTTATGTGCCCAAAAAAGGTGAAGTCCATCGACTCCCGAAAGTCTTGTTTTCCTTCTGAAGATTGATTGGGTTGTATGCCCAAAAAAGGTGAAGTCTACCGAATACGGCCGACAGGCTAAAATTTGCCTAAGGGAACTTTGCCAACAACGAACGTTTACCCGAAGATTGGCCGAGGAAACGAGCGAAACATGCCTTTCTGAAGTCCCTTGACCGAAAGTGGTCGGGACAATTAGGAAACAAAAATTGCTCGAAAGACTTAACTAAATCATGAAGGAAAATTTATTGAAGAAGGTCTTAAGTACAAGAAGAAGGTTACAAGAAGAAAAATACAAAGAAAAAGAGGAAGGCAAAGGCCCTAGAATATCTAAGGGTCCCCGGCGTCATGGGAAGCTCTGGCTCCTGTGTCTTTAGCCGCCGCCTTCGGTGCAGAAGGAGGAGCAAACGCCAGATTGAGGAACTCGAGTTTAGACCAAGTCCACCGAGGCCCCTCGGGAATATCCAGGGCAGCCAAAAAGGAAGGGTCGAGGTCCGGATATCTCTTCAGAAATTGGTGACGAGCTAGGCAGAAGCCGTCCTGAAAGGCAACCTTAGTCGCCTGAACGGCCTTGTCTTTCTCGACGTCCAGATCGTCCGCCTTATTCTGAAGATCTGAAACCTCCTTCCGAAGGTCTTCGACCTCCTTCTCCAGCTCCTTTATCTTCTTCTTCTTCTTTGAATCCTTCTTCAGCGAGTCGACCTTGGCTTGGAGTTCAGCATTCTCAGCCATCGCCTTCGCCAAAAGGGAAGATTCCCCTTCTTTTTCCTTTTGAAGGATCTCGTTGGCCGAAGTCAGGCTCACTACTTTGTCACCAAGGTCGGACATCTTCTTGGAAAAATCCTTCAAGAGCTCCTCTTGGCCCTTCAAGAATTCCTCCCGAAGATTGGCAACCCTCTCCTTGGCTATGCGGCTCAACTCGGTGTTCGTCACAACCGAGTTAGCACAAAAAACCTTGGCCTTCTCAAGTTTATCTTCGGCCCAAGCTCGGACCGAAGACTGCTTTGCTGCCCAAGCTCGAAGGTATCCACTATACCCCAGGAGCTGCAAAAAAGAAGGTACTTAGTGAAATTTACACAAAGAAAGCCAAAACACTTAGACAAAAAAGTGGGAGGAAAAATGAAGAAGCCTGAGGAATTACCTGAGCAGCATGCTCGGAAACTCTAGCGGCAAGGGAGTCCTCGGAAGCGCACTCCTCGGCAACTGCCTTGAAGGAGGCCTGAGTGAGCACCCCCCTCGCCATCTGGGGAGCCATTTCCCGGCAGTCCTCGGAGAATAGGTTCATGTCCTCCGTAAAAGACCAGAACGGCTCCCTTGGGACCTTGTCCTTCGGGACGTGGGAATCCCGAAGAGCCCACCTACGGGCATGTTCCACCATCCAAGCTGAGGGCGCTAGATCCTCTGAAGAAGTTGAAAACATAAATCAGACAAAGCCCCTTAACTCTACAGAGTTATGACGATATAAGTATCAAAAAGGGGGGCAGGAGACAAACCTGGCGCGACCTCAGCACAGTCGTCATCAGAGTCCCGGACCTCTTCCACGTCGGTAGGAACATGTTTGCCTTTATCCCTTCGGCATTTTTCCAGCTCCTCGGCAGAGGGACTCCCCGCCAAAGAGCCTACAAGATCTGCCGACGTGGCGGGACTCAAAGAAGCAGGAAGGGCAATCACCCCGGCAGGAACCTCGGCCGTAGTTTCAGGCTCGGCGAGAGTTGCAACCTTGGTGGAAGTTGCAATGACATCGCCAACCTTAGTGGAAGTAGCAATGATGTCACCAACCTCGGTAGAAGTTGCAATGACACCAACTCCCGCCGCATCCTCCGGGGGTGGAAGAAGGATGTCCTTCTTCACCTTCTTGGCCGAAGACGGTCCGCTCCCAGTAGTCTTGCGCCTCTTGGAGATGCCTTTCTTCGTTTGCTCTCCCTTCTCGGCCTGACCAAGGAAGAGAGACTTATAGTAGGCAGCGGACTCGTCGCCCATCTCTGAAAAAGAGGGAAAACATCAGCGTGAGTCCAGACAGGCACTTATGCTGAAAACTTTGAGAGAAAACTTACTTTCAAAAAAGGCCTCATAAGTGAGCTCGCTCCGAAGGAGCTTCACCAGCCAAGAGTCCTTTCCCTCGGTAGCAGGAGCTGGCATGCCAAGATCCGTCTTGTGCTCCGTAACCACCCCCAACTCCCGAAGAACCTCCTCGGTCATGAGTTTCCACATGATCGGGAAAGGGTAGAGGGAACGTGGAGGGACCTCGGCATCCTAATCGGCGACAGCACGGATACGTTTGTCGAAGTCCGCAAACGTCGCTGCCAACTCAGTAGTTAGCAACTTCTTGGGATCAACGACATCCGTTTCCAGCTTTCCCCGAGCCCACTTAGTCGGAACATGTGACCAGGCCTCCGCCACCTTTATGAAGAAGAACTTCCTTTGCCACCCTCGCCAACTATCCTTGGTAGTGAAGGTGAACATGAATTTTTTGCTCCCAGTGTTACCACCTCACAAAATGGGAGAATTACAAGTGTGTCATAATGGCTAAAAACCATTATATTGTGTAATTCTCACCATAGTGATTGAAGTGTGGGGGGTAAAAGGCATGATCAACACCTTCTTAAAAGTGTTCCAAGTTAGTAACTTGGCCCTCAAGAAAATCCTTAAGGATTGCTTGTTTGTCAAGCAACCTATGGACTTTTTTGTAAGATTTTGGAAACTCGGGTACTCAATTGTAAAACTCTCAAGAAAGAGATTTGGAGAGTTATGAGAAGGATATGAATGGTATGAAGCTACTATTGGAGGACCAAATTGCTCATGGAAGACAACTAAAGACAAAGAAAACACAAAAAGGCATATAAGACCTAAGTGTCCTAGTGTAAGCCTTATGATGTGTATGTTTTTTACTTAAGTCAAATGGAGCAATTTGGAGTTTTCCCACTATGAGGGAGGCAGCGAAGGGTTGATAATTAGTCAACAATGGTGGGCACATGTGTACCAATGAGTTGAAGATAAAGAGACCATAATTAATGAGAAGGAAAATGACATAAAGCAAGGTTAAGCTTGTTAAGTGTCTTTTGTGCCCTTAAGCTCATTTAAGGCCATTTAAGTGGCCAAATCACTTATCCCACTCAAGGGATGGCTGGCCAAAGCATGGCAAGAAAGTCAAATGTGGGCCAAGAAACTAAGACTAAGAAACCATGGTCTTGTAGCAAGGAAAATGACATAAAGCTTAATCAAGGCTATTAAGTGTGTTTTGTGCACTAAAATCTTTATAAGTGATTATCCTTGTCTTTATCTCCCACATTTGGTCTCTTCCAGCAGAAAAAAATGCAGCATCTCCACCCCTACACTTCTTCCATAGCCACCATACCTCCAAGATTAAAATTGAAGGCAAAAGAAAGCAAGAAAGGGCAATTGGAAGCTATGTGGTGCTAAGACTTGGGTACACCAAGGATCAAGCTCCAATTTTAGCATAGATTAAAGGTAAGGATTCTCTTGCTCTCATGGGTTGTTTTCTGTATTTTCAAACATCCATGGAGCTAGGGCTAATCTTGGAAGAGAGCCATGTGCTTGATGAACCAAGCTTAGTGAGGGGAGTGCACTTATTGAAGGTTTTGTGACCTAGTGTGAAGTGCACAGTGATGGCAGCGAATTTCAGGGTTTCTAGAGCCCAAAAGTTAGTACTAACTAGTGTTAAATCCTCCTAAGACCAGGAATTAGCTTGAGGAGGGCTGCCATAGTGATTTGGTTATGTTTATTATGTGTTTTATGGACTAACCTATGGTATATGTTGCTGCCACATTTCATGTGTTTGTTGTTTGTGTTTGGCTGCTGCATTTGGTTGCTATATCTTGTATATATGCATTGTGGATTTTGTGTTTTAGTGTCTTTGGATGCATTTTTTAATGATGGTTACATTGCCTATTGAATCCAAGTGCTACCCTTACTAAGTTTCTCAATGAAACTTACTCCCCTCAGCTCTGTCATTTCAGGTCCAGCAGAAAGATCACCATCAAACTAACCTTTTTGGTTTGAGTTTCGATCTGAAATTTCAGGTACATGAACTTCCATATGTCTAGTTATGATCTGGAAAGTTTGGTGATTTTAGGAGCACATTTGGTATTTTTAATGGTGGTACTTACTGTGTTGTGCAGCAGCTGTCCAGCATCCTGTTTTTGGAGTCCATTGTGTCTCAGGACCTCCTGTAACCTAGGGTGCGTATTTAGCTGAGTTAAGACCATATTGTAGTGAATTTATTCATGTACATGTAGTGTATGTAAAATGAGACAAGTATGTGAACATTTGAGTAATGTTTTGGCTATGTAAGTGATGTGGTGCAAAGCTGCCTAAGTGTGAATGATGGGCTGCTTACTTGTAAATTCTGTTTTGCCAACATAAAGTTTGTCAAAAGAAAGTGAATGTAATTCCTATGTGTAATGGACATATATGGGATAGCCTTGGAGGGCTTTCCCCTTGTGAATGAAGTGTTTGCATGGTTTGGAAAAATTGTATGGACAAAATGGTCCAAAAGTTGACAGAATTTCGACCATGTACCTAAAGTTTAATATCTCCCTGTGTAGAATGAATCTTGGTATGAAATTTTGACCACACCTAGAGAGCATCAAGAGGTTGAACTGGAATTTGGAATTTCTGGATTTGGATCATTGTAGCCAAAGATATGACGTTGAAAAATTGGCTGAGTTACTGTTCATTTGGTCAGAATTTTGTAACCAACTTCAAAAATCCATAACTTGGTCCATGGGTGGCCTATTGGTGTAAAACAAAATTCCTTGGTTTTATGTAAGTCTATACTTCATAATAAAGCAAATAAAACAGGGGGGTATGAGGCTAGAATGATACAGTTTATTAGTGGAAGTTACAGGCGCAGTGGTCGATCACTAGAATTTAACAAGATTGCCTAATGTGTGGAAGCCAAAACTAAGACCTGTGCTAGTGTTTTCCTTTTTTGCTGCCATGGTGTGCATGAAATGTGACTATGTGTGTGATGGTTGGACCAATAGACATGTATTTACATAGTGCCCAAGAGGGCCACTTGGGTATGCACACTAAGGGTAGCGTTCTGATGGCCTACAGAACATTACCAATCCTGGGAGTCTAAATGCACAGTTTTGGCACCATAACTGGACTATCCCGGAGTGGGTAACAGAAGTTGGTATCAGAGCATGGTTTATACATGTACATTGCATATAGTTGGCTTTGCATGCATCTACATATATGAACTCAGTTTGGTCAGCTGCTAGTGTCAAGTACCATTGAAATACCTATGATCTTTATATGTGCTCTATGATGGATCATCAATGTAGGGATGTAAACATGGTTGCCACAAGGAGATGCGATCCACCTCGAAGGCCTCCTACTAATTTTGGGCAACAATGAAATGAACAGAATAGAGGGAATCAGGGGCAACAGGGGGTAGCAAACCCTAAAGTGCTTCAGGTTTGGTTAGAGCTTCAGAGAAACTTAGCTCTAATCAATGAGAACTTAGTAAGGCTTATTCAAGCATAACAGCAGGGAGTCCAAGCAGCTCCAGCAGAACCAGTTCGCGATGCACAGCTACAACCAGAAGAGGATACTAGGAACACATCTGAATATGTTCCTTCTGGAAGCTTAAAAGATACAAATGATGAAACTGTTGAGGAGGAAGATGAAGATAGGAGAAATCCAAGAGGAAGAAGACTAAGGTCTGAGATTGGTCAAGTGTCCAAGACCAATCCCTCAGTCTATGACCATTCCTGCACTAGGAATGAGATTGAAGAAGGCCGTGAGAGAAGATCCAGGAGAAGGCAGAGAGATCATAGAGAGCATCACCATACAGAGGACTCTCATAGATCCAGGAGACATAGATCAGAGGATCTAGAGGGCCTAGATGAGGTCAGACTATTGGAGAGGTTCCAAGGCCTAAGACCTCCACAGTTTGATGGAAGAGCTGGGCCAAAGAGAGCTGAGGAGTGGTTAATCTTCATAGAAAAAATGTTTGAGAGGGTGCCACTCAGCTCCACCAAGAAAGTGTCACTAGCTACCTACAATCTGGTAGGTAGTGCAGAGATGTGGTGGAGAAACACCGGAGATAGGTATGCTTTCCAAAAGGGGAGAAGGCCAGGAAGAGATATTAAGATGAGCTCGCTAGAGTTCACACAGCTGTTCCAGGAACAGTACATCAGTGATGCCATCAAGGATATGAAGCAAGCTGAATTTGATTCTCTAAGGCAGGACAACCTCAGTGTCCTAGAGTATGAGCACAAATTCAATCAGTTGGTGAGGTATGCTCCTCAATATGATGGATTGGAGGAATTGAAGGCCAAAAGAATTGTCAGAGGCCTAAAGTCAGACATTAGAAAGGCTATTAGACCTTTTGGAGCAGTTACATACTATGAAGCAGTGCAGAAAGCTCTATTAGTAAAGCAAGAGGAGTATGAGACTAAGTACTTTCCCAGTGGACCAAGGGAAAGTAGTCAAGCAGGAGGCAAGCAGAAGAAGGCACCACATGGCAAAGGAAATGCCAAGAATTCTCATCTTGGTGGTGAAGGCAAGGTTAAGGGGAATTTCCGTCACCTAAGGTGCCCTAAATGCAAGAAGTTTCATGGGAAGAATACCCAAAGCTTAAGGCTATTTTGGAGGACCAAAATTTTTAAAGGGGGAAGGATTGTTACCACCTCACAAAATGGTAGAATTACAAGTGTGTCATAATGGCTAAAAACCATTATATTCTGTAATTCTCACCATAGTTATTGAAGTGTGGGGGGGGGGGGGGGGGGGGGTAAAAGGCATGATCAATGCCTTCTTAAAAGTGTTCCAAGTTAGTAACTTGGCCCTCAAGAAAATCCTTAAGGATTGCTTGTTTGTCGAGCAACCTACGGACTTTTTTGTAAGATTTTGGAAACTCGGGTACTCAATTGTAAAACTCTCAAGAAAGAGATTTGGAGAGTTATGAGAAGGATATGAATGGTATGAAACTACTATTGGAGGACCAAATTGCTCATGGAAGACAACTAACGACAAAGAAAACACAAAAAGGCATATAAGACCTAAGTGTCCTAGTGTAAGCCTTATGATGTGTATGTTTTTTACTTTAGTCAAATGGAGCAATTTGGAGTTTTCCCACTATGGGGGAGGCAGCCAAGGCTTGATAATTAGTCAACAATGGTGGGCACATGTGTACCAATGAGTTTAAGATAAAGAGACCATAATTAATGAGAAGGAAAATGACATAAAGCAAGGTTAAGCTTGTTAAGTGTCTTTTGTGCCCTTAAGCTCATTTAAGGCCATTTAAGTGGCCAAATCACTTATCCCACTCAAGGGATGGCTGGCCAAAGCATGGCAAGAAAGTCAAATGTGGGCCAAGAAACTAAGACTAAGAAACCATGGTCTTGTAGCAAGGAAAATGACATAAAGCTTAATCAAGGCTATTAAGTGTGTTTTGTGCACTAAAATCTTTATAAGTGATTATCCTTGTCTTTATCTCCCACATTTGGTCTCTTCCAGCAGAAAAAAATGCAGCATCTCCACCCCTACACTTCTTCCATAGCCACCATACCTCCAAGATTAAAATTGAAGGCAAAAGAAAGCAAGAAAGGGCAATTGGAAGCTATGTGGTGCTAAGACTTGGGTACACCAAGGATCAAGCTCCAATTTTAGCATAGATTAAAGGTAAGGATTCTCTTGCTCTCATGGGTTGTTTTCTGTATTTTCAAACATCCATGGAGCTAGGGCTAAGCTTGGAAGAGAGCCATGTGCTTGATGAACCAAGCTTAGTGAGGGGAGTGCACTTATTGAAGGTTTTGTGACCTAGTGTGAAGTGCACAGTGATGGCAGCGAATTTCTGGGTTTCTAGAGCCCAAAAGTTAGTACTAACTAGTGTTAAAATCCTCCTAAGACCAAGAATTAGCTTGAGGAGGGCTGCCATAGTGATTTGGTTATGTTTATTATGTGTTTTATGGACTAACCTATGGTATATGTTGCTGCCACATTTCATGTGTTTGTTGTTTGTGTTTGGCTGCTGCATTTGGTTGCTATATCTTGTATATATGAATTGTGGTTTTTGTGTTTTAGTGTCTTTGGATGCATTTTTTAATGATGGTTACATTGCCTATTGAATCCAAGTGCTACCCTTACTAAGTTTCTCAATGAAACTTACTCCCCTCAATTCTGTCATTTCAGGTCCAGCAGAAAGATCACCTTCAAACTAACCTTTTTGGTTTGAGTTTCGATCTGAAATTTCAGGTACATGAACTTCCATATGTCTAGTTATGATCTGGAAATTTTGGTGATTTTAGGAGCACATTTGGTATTTTTAATGGTGGTACTTACTGTGTTGTGCAGCAGCTGTCCAGCATCCTGTTTTTGGAGTCCATTGTGTCTCAGGACCTCCTGTAACCTAGGGTGCGTATTTAGCTGAGTTAAGACCATATTTTAGTGCATGTATGCATGTACATGTAGTGTATGTAAAATGAGACAAGTATGTGAACATTTGAGTAATGTTTTGGCTATGTAAGTGATGTGGTGCAAAGCTGCCTAAGTGTGAATGATGGGCTGCTTACTTGTAAATTCTGTTTTGGCCACATAAAGTTTGTTAAAAGAAAGAGAATGTAATTCCTATGTGTAATGGACATATATGGGATAGCCTTGGAGGGCTTTCCCCTTGTGAATGAAGTGTTTGCATGGTTTGGAAAAATTGTATGGGCAAAATGGTCCAAAAGTTGCCAGAATTTTGACCATGTACCTAAAGTTTAATATCTGCCTGTGTAGAATGAATCTTGGTATGAAATTTTGACCACACCTAGAGAACATCTGTAGGTTGAACTGGAATTTTGAATTTATGGATTTGGACCCTTGTAGCCAAAGATATGACGTTGCAAAATTGGCTGAGTTACTGTTCATTTGGTCAGAATTTTGTAACCAACTTAAAAAATCCATAACTTGGTCCATGGGTGGCCTATTGGTGTAAAAAAAAAATTCCTTGGTTTGCTGTAAATCTCTAATTCATAATGGAGCAAATAAAATAGGGGGCTATGAGGCTAGAATGATACAGTTTATTAGTGGAAGACAGGCGCAGTGGTTGATCACTAGAATTTAACAAGATTGCCTAATGTGTGGAAGCCAAAGCTAAGACCTGTGCTAGTGTTTTCCTTTTTTGCTGTCATGGTGTGCATGAAATGTGAATATGTGTGTGATGGTTGGACCAATAGGCATGTATTTACATAGTGCCCAAGAGGGCCACTTGGGTATGCACACTAAGGATAGTGTTCTGATGGCCTACAGAACATTACCAATCCTGGGAGTCTAAATGCACAGTTTTGGCACCATAACTGGACTATCCCGGAATGGGTAACACCTAGATCCCTGAGGTAGCATGAAATAAAATCCACCGTTCGGAACCGAATGGAGCTTGTAATACTGCATGAACAGGATAAAATGGGGTTCTACTCCGAAGACCCCGCACATGCAGAGAAAGGCATTGACATAGCAGTACGAGTTGGGAGGAAGTTGATTCACGGCTTTGCCTTGATATTGGCAAAAGTCACAAATCGTCTTCACTGGGGGACACCGAAGTCCGGCCTTCAGTTGGGCTCAGAAAACGGTAACCTCGTCATCCCGGTTCATAAAGCTAAAGTGACCGAGGTGGGGTAATCTCGTGGTGGCGTATGAAGGGAGGAAAAATTTAATTGTCCACCTCTCTAATTTCTCAGAAGTGGAGCAACAAGGGTGAGACATAAGAGATTGCCAGCTCTCGGGAATAGCCGAAGACTTGGTAAGCCAAAAAAGAGACTTCGGAAGAGAAGAAAAACAACTTCGGAAGCAAAAAGAAAAAGCAAAAACCAAAGGAAGAACCCACCGAAGGCCTTGCCGAAATTAGGATTTCTGAACACCGTTGGGCAAGATGCCGGAAATCGCTCCGTCGCTAATACCACCACAAAAAGGCACGGAAGCAGACGAGAGCAAAATGAAACGCAAAGGAAAAAAAATGAAGAGTGTGACAGGAGGAGACTTATATAGATCAAGGAAGGGCAGCCAAAAGGACGTCATAACTGCTGCGCGAAGGCGAAACGTCGCCATAATAGCCCCTCGTGCGTAAAAAAGATAGAGGTTGGGTACCAGCATCTGCCACGTGCCATTCGTTACAAGAAACTAGGACACGTTTTCTGACATCCTAAAAAAGCGGGCACGCTGCTCCAAAATGACACGCCTAGTTTCAAAGACGTGATGGTCCATTAGCCCATGGCAGAAAAAGTAAAAGAGGTTGGGTATCTCGAGAACACCAAAAGGCAAACAGGTAACACCTGTGCAAACAAGGCTTACCTCCTATGTGGTAAATCACCTCCCCTGCGAACGTTGCACTCCGGGTCCCGAAAAGCGCCCCCGAAAGGACCACTAGCCGAAGTCTCCACTCTGGGTTTCCGAGGGGGGCCATGTGATAGCCGAAGTGCTATCGCCCCGAACACCTTAGGATCCCTGGAAAAAGGGAGCCAAACACCTGAGGCACGCAACCTCGGTAGCCTGCCAATACTAACCTCGGGAAACTACCGTAGCGCCTCCATCGGGAGGGCAACCGAACCAGCTTCGAGGAGGAGCGCCAGCCAGCTCCTACAGGTGAAAGCCCTCTGAAGAGACCAACTTCGGCGCCCGAAAATACGCCGAAGTACCAGTACGACTCCGGGAAGAGGCCCCTCACCCCGAAGGGAGACGTCAACCCAGGGGACCTCAGAAGTACGGCGGGAGCCATCAAGGAGCCTCTGACACACCATACTCTTACGGCCCCCGACACGCCACCCCCAGACATGCTTTGACACGCCGTCACAGCCTACGTTTTGCAAGGCTACGCTGTGGCCTGAGGAGCCTGCAGGCGGCTAAGGGCCCCCACGCCTAGAAGTACGGATGGTATCCGTTCATACACGTGTTTCCATCCGAACGGCTCACCCCCTCCTATATTTACCAAGAGAATGGTCCGAGCCTGGGGGGGCTCTCTCTCAATCAAAAATACTTTGGGGTAAAGGGGCTTCTTGTTAGGTACCTCCTAAGAGCTTGGCTTAGGCCAAGAAAAAAACAAAAGAAAAGAAGAGAAAACAAAAAAAGGAAGGATAAGGAGAACTATGGAAACTAGCACAGTGGTCTATGTGCAAAGCTGGAAACTTTCAGGGCTTAACTGCACATAGAAACTAGACTATGGAAAGACAGACAGAAAACAAAGAAAGGGGATCAAATTGTACACTTAAATGAGTGGTACAATTAGAACTATCAACTTTAAGTTGATCATTTCGGCCATGCAAGTTTTTAAGGTGACTAGTGCCATACTAAGCCAAATTGTGGGAGACAACAATGATTGCTAGTCTAGTCTTGTCTACCACTAAAGAACTATTCACTAGTTAACTAGTTAAACTAACTAGTTTGTTAGCTAGTTACATGGCCGGTTACACATGGGTGATTATAGTACTTTGGTACTTGTGTTTGTGTTGTGCATGGCATTATGGGCCATGAGGTGACTTGAATGTCATATTAGACACAAGTTTGAAAGGCGGCATTGTGATCATATGGATTTAGGGGCTACATTGTCTCATGCAAATTAATTGAAGGCAAAAGTTAGCATTTTAGCCAACTAATATACTTGTATCATTCCGCCGAAACCAAGTCAAGCCATTTGTTCTATTTTCGGGCTTCCTTTGTTCTTGTCTTGTCCGAGCGTGTTCTTGAGAGTTCACCCACCATTTGGTCTTGAATCCAAGAAATCTTGAGGGCATTGAAGGATTCAAGCTTGGAGAAGTTTGTTTCGGCCTTTGCTTGCTTGGAATCAAACTTTGTTCTTGGAGATTCAAGGATGGCCGAGCCTATTCAAGCTAGGGTTTGAGGTATTCCTTTGTATCTCTTGATTTCCACGGTAGTTCTTCCATGAACAAAAGCTTAAGAGTTCAATTGAAGTTGTGCTAAGCTAATTTGAGCAAGTATTGGGTTGATTAGGAAATGTGTTGTTGGCCGAAAATGTTGGATGGCTTAGCTTGATGTTCTTCTTGGTTTCCATGGAAAGTAATCCATGATTAAGGTGTATTAATGCCTAATTGATCTTGTGCTAGGCAAGTTTGAGTGAAGAACATCAAGGTGAGCAAGTTGGAATTTGGCCGAAAGGTGCATTTTGAGGTAATTTCATGTTTTTCATTTGATTTCATGGTAATGGTGCCATGAGCATTGGTGAATGATGATTAGGTGATTGTATGTTGGATTGGATGGGTGAAGAACACTAATGTTTGGCAATGGGCATTATGGCCGAGGGCTTGAAGTAGTGTAATTTGATGTCCATTACTTGATTAAATGGTAATGATACCATGAACAATGATCATTGATGATTAGGTGTTCATGTAATGGACTAGTTTGATAAAGAACACTATTGTGTGAAAATGGACATTTTGGCTGAAAGCTTGGATTAGTGTACTTGAGTGTTCTTCACTTGGTTACATGGTAATTGTGCCATGAGCAAGCTTTATTGATGGTTAGATGATCATATAGTGAGTTAGAGTGATGAATAGTATAAATATATGGAATTGGGCATTATGGCCGAGAGCTTAAGCTTATGTATTGTAGTGTTCTTCATTGAAATCATGGTAGTTAATCCATGAGTATGTGTTGTTGATGCCTATTGTTTGTTGTGGTAGGCATTGTGTGTGAAGAACACTTGGATATTGGAAGGTTGGCTTGAGACCAAAAGCTTTTGAGGTAGGGTTCACTAACACTTGATGTTGCTTGGTAATGTACCATGGTTCAAGTGTTTAGAGTGGCTAAGTGATGGTTAAAATTTGCCAAATGACCTTAGTTGCTTGATAGGCTATTGAGAATACATTTGGTCTACTTGTTGATTAGCTAATTAACTAATGTACATGTACTATAAATGCAAGTAAATGTGGCCTATTTGCTTGGCATTTTGGAGCTCTAAGTGGAAGTATGTTGAAAGGTGGTAATTTGTGTGCATTGTGGACATGGGTACATGTATGGTTTATCTTCGCCGAGAGCAAAGTGTGGAGTGTGTGTGTGTCCTTGTGTGCTTTGGTGTTTCCATGTGCTTGCTAACCCCACTTATGGTATTAGGGATTAATTGCCATGGTTATTTATCTTGTATTTGTATATGTTTGGTTTTCTTGTCTTTGTGTTTGTTTTGCAGGTAAAGTTAGCAAACGGGAGGTTAAGCTTTGAGTGAATACTCAGCTTAACTAAATAGACTCTTTTTAGAGTTGAATATATATAAGTGAATCCTACTGAGTTATACTCACTGCCCATCCTTTTATTTCAAGCAAGGACATTCGACCTGAGAAGTGCTACCTTGCTTGTTGCTTGTGTTTAGCACTAATTTGCTTAGTTTCCAAGGTATGTTCCAATGTGTGGTTGGCTTATCATTTTGGGTTCATTACGAGTCTTATATTTTTGGTTGGCCGAAACTTATGGGTTAAGTTTGCAGGCAGTAGTTAGAGACTTGTCTAGGAAAGCTATGGATACTTGGACTTTGGCTCTGATCATAGTATTTACTTTCATGACAATGAACCAGGCAATTGGGTTGGTGTTGCAGTGTGTACTCTTGTATGGCATACTCAAGGTTATGTTTGACCATTAGTGGTCTTGGTATGTAATAACTTGTCATGTTTAGCTTTTGGGTTCATGGCATGTAGCCATGCTAGACACTAGGTAGACTACCCTTTTTGTGTACATATGTGTAGTCCTTGATGCCTAGATTGTGATGCTTTTGCTGGAATTGTATGCCAAGTTATGTATGGGCTTATGGATGGCTTTATGTTTAGTCATGTATGCTGAATGTTTTGGGCCAATGTATGGCACTTTTATGTGAATAGTTATGGGCCATGTCTTATGGAAATGTTGTGCACCATTATATGCATGTTGTTGGCCGAAAGCATCATGTGCATATTACTTGTGGTTTCAAAATCAAAACCAACAATGTGGCTTCTTGGTTGCCATATAGATGGCACACTTGATTGCACACCAATTATGCACTTAAAATTTCATTAAGTGTTGCCTTGCTTGATATGCAAGTAATCAATCAAAACCCTGCTTGTTATGCAAGATAGTGGTATTAGGCCTTGCCTTTGCTGCAAGTATTTACTGGACTTGTTTTAAAAGCCACCTAGGCAACCTCCCAGGCATCTCAACTTAAGAAAATAAGACTTAATGTTGCCATTTCTTGCTTGGCTGAATGCTAGAAACTTAATGTTGGAGTTGGGCTTGTGAGTTAAGTTAGAAACTTATAGGCCAGGGCCTGAGTGAGGTGTGACACTTCTCGCTCCTCTCCTCTCAGCCCTTAAAACAAAACACGGCCACGACAGGCAAGAATCTCTTGTGCTTACTACTCTTTCTCCATCTCTGCTAAGCACTGACTTGGGCGTCGGAGGCTCCTCCCCGGAAAAAGACTTCAGGGACCTCCTAACCCCTGTTTTCTGAGTGTTTCAGGCAGGCCCTCCTACCACGAGCCAAAGACGCTGCCAGGAATCCCAGGTGATCCACACAGAGCACCTTCTCCCTGGGTTCATCTGCA
Organism: Aquilaria sinensis; assembly: GCA_005392925.1. Lineage (NCBI taxonomy): Eukaryota > Viridiplantae > Streptophyta > Magnoliopsida > Malvales > Thymelaeaceae > Aquilaria > Aquilaria sinensis. The sequence continues at coordinate 29,995 of SMDT01002488.1, forward strand.
CCTCCGGAAGTCCTTGCTGCAGTCTCCACGGCACATAGTGGAGATCCTTGATGGCGCCCAGCGCCATCACCTCTTAACCTCTGTCTTCCAAATATTTCAGGTACCCTCCCCTGGGAAATCTCCTCCTTAGGTGCTCTCCTCCACCGGAAGTCCCCCTCGCTCCTACCATGTCACATGATGAAACTGCTGCCGGCCACCATTTGGCGCCGTTTGTGGGAACTCTTTCCCATGTCGCCATCATAGAGACTCGGCGCTCAAAGGAAAAAGGGATTCCAAAATCCCCCCTGCGCCCGAGGCTCAGCCAGCGACTACTCCACCTGTGGCAGAGACTTCTGTGCTGAAGGATGACCGCCCTATAACGGTGACAATGGGCTTCTTACGAGACTTCCAATGCTCCATCGTCGCCGGAATGACTCAACAGCTTGATCAGAGGTTGCCCCAACCTCCTCTGGTCCGAAGGGCCTCGCCCCTGGCTGCTCGTCGGGAAAGGAGTTCGAGGTCCACCCACCGAAGTTCAGGGAGCGGGGACTCCCTTGATGCCTCCTCAACAGAAAATGAACCTGTTGAGGTACGGCCTACCAGGAGGGGAGCCCCAAAAGAGACTAGGGCCTCCTGCCAACGGAGTGCGTCCCCCTACCGAAGGTCCCCGTCTCCTCCCCGCCGAAGTCGCTCCCCAAGGAGAAGGAGGAATTCGCCATTACCGGCGAACACGCGGCAGCAGGGAGAAGTCAACACGGCTGTCCTTATGGAAAAAATCCTGGGGAGACTGGAGAAGGTCGAGAGACAGATCTCCCGAAAACCAGTCTGGTCCAGGCTGTCTGACTCTTACACCGGAGAAGAGTCACCTTTCGTGCGCGAGGTGGTGGAGGCACCCATGCCCAGCGATTTCAGGGTACCTCGCCTAGAAACCTATGACGGACGAAGTGACCCTCAGGCGCACCTGACGAAGTACAAGCGAAGCATGGTACTCCATGGCGCAGATGACGCTACGCTCTGTAAGTGCTTCGAAGTAACACTTTCGGGTCCGGCAACGGCATGGTATAACTCTCTGGCCCACGGAAGCTTGCTAAGCTTTCAAGAGCTATCCACTGCCTTCACTCAGCAGTTCATCGGTAGCAGACCAACTGCCAAAATGCCAGTACAAATGTTCGACATAGCTCAGCGAGGGGGGGAGACCATTCGCGACTACGTTGAGAGGTTTAACCGAGAAGCGCTGAGCGTGCCCGACTTTCGACCAGAAATCTGCATCCTCGCGATGGTCAGAGGACTTCGGAGGGACTCCCAACTGTTCTATGAGTTTTCCAAAGACCCCCCAGAAACTCTTGGGGAGTTCTATAGGAGGGCCGAACAGCATATGACGGCCGAAGAACTCAGGATGGGAGGACCCAAAGGAGAGCACCCTCGCGCCGAAGGGCCCAGCCATCAGCCTCGACATCAGAACGAGGGAGAAAGGCCCCAAAAGCAGAGGGGGAAAAGGCCCATGACATTCACCCCCTTGAACACCACAAGAGCTAGCATCCTTATGGCGCTAGAAAGGCAAGGGACCACAGTCCCAAGACCAAAGGCCATGACCTCGGAAAACAAAAGAAACATGAAGAAATTCTGTCAGTTTCACCGGGACCATGGCCATGACACCGAAGATTGTTTCCAGCTGAAGAAATATATCGAGTCCCTAATCAAACAGGGTCAACTCCGTCGATACTTGCGGATGCCTTCCCCAAAAGGAAGGAAGGAAGAACAAAGGAGGGGGGACGACGAAGAATATGACTCGGACAGACGTCGGGACCAAAGTCCTCGAAAAAAGCTGCCACCATCAGCAGGGGTTATCCAAACCATCACTACCGGGATACCCTCGGCTGAGAGAAAGAGGAAGATAAGAGAAATCTCCGTAATGGAGTACGGGAACTCCCCAAGTAGACTCACTCGTAGAGATGGGTCTACAGTAAAGTTCCCCCACGACGATCCACTCCTTGTCATGGCAAGGATAGGAAACTGGGATGTCAAAAGGGTACTCCTCGATGACGGCTCAAACACCGACGTCATCTTTTCTCATCTGCTGACTAAGTTAGGCATTCCGAGAAGCGATCTCAGCCCAGTCAGCTCCCCCACCTTCGGCGTCGGACCTTCCGAACTTCCAGTCCTCGGATATATCGACCTGCCTTTGATGCTGAAAGGGGTCTCACCCCATAGCCAGGAAGAGTTAATTGCCTCCGACAGGACGAGATTTATAGTCATTGATGTGCCGTCAGCTTACAATGCTATCCTCGGAAGGCAGACTCAGGGCAACTTCCACATTCGCCCGGACGTAAAGTACTTAACGGTCACCTTCGCTACCAAAGACGGAGACGCAGAGATCTTCATTGACCAAGCCGAAGTCAGAAAGGTCTTCACAAGGGCCAGACAAAGCCCAGCAAAGATCCAAGTACAGACTTCGGCAAAAGAAAAAATGGTCTCGATGGATGGGGAAACAATAGAGGAGGAAACTGAAAGCCTAAAAAAAATAGAAACAGAGGATGTAGAGTTGACCCCTGGCCGAAACACCCGAATCGGGAAAAAACTGGCCGAGGAAGACAAAAAGAGGCTTGTATCCTTCTTGTGTATGAACAAAGATCTATTTGCCTACTCGCCGAAGGATATGCCTGGGGTCGACCCCAGCATAATTCACCACAATCTTAGAGTGCAACCAAACGCCAGACCAGTTCGGCAGAAAAAACGGAGTCTATCGGCTCACAAGAATTCCTTTGTTAAAGTCGAAGTTAATCGCCTCATTGAGGCCGGGGTAATAAGAGAGGTAAAATATCCCGAATGTGATACGATCAAAGAAGGCACAACCAAGGATGGAAAGGATCCATGGAAGATAACTAGTGAACCATTGACAAGGAAGAAGGCTAAGGAGCTCACTAGTGCACTTCAAGCTTTTGTCTCAAGCTTGGATGTTGACAGATTGGTGATGTTCTGGTAGAAAATTCATATCTTGACCTAAACAGATCAGAACTGAGTGATTCTTAATTCATTGGAAAGTTAATATCTGGAGCTACAAATCATATGAAGATCATAAAACCCAGTTTGCACATTAAGGAGGTCGAATATAGCTTCAAAGTCACGATTTGCGACTCATCGCTGGTTCAGAAGCAGTTGCAGTATTTTGGGCATATCTTTGGCTTTAGATGTCCATTTTGTGTGGTTCAGGTGTCATTTCAAAGATAAGAAAGAGATCTACAACTGTTATGCTTTCCATTTTCATAAATAATGGTTGTATCCAGTTCAAATTTCAGCTTGAAGTTGAAGACACAAGCAGGAACCACTTGAGAAGACTATTTTGTGGTTTTTATGGCCAATCTTGTGTTGTAACGTATTTTATTTTA
>SMDT01002489.1:0-35539 GCA_005392925.1 Aquilaria sinensis
CTAGTTTGGAATGAATTACAACATGCACATCTAGTTTCGAGTGAAATGGAAACATTCACAACTAGTTTGGAATGAAAAGGAAACATTTAGAACTTGTTTTGAATTAAATGGAAACATTCACAACTTGTTTGGAATGGAATGGAAACATTCACAACATGTTTGGAATGAAATAGAAGCATTCACATATTCTTTGGAATGAACTGGAAACGTTCACAATTGTTTGGAATGAAATGGAAACATTCACAACTTATTTGAAATGAAATGGAAACATTCACAACTTTTTTTAGAATGAGATGGAAACATTCACAACTTGTTTTGAATGAATGGAATCACAACTATTCTGGAATGAATGTAAAGATTCACAAGTTATTTGGATTGATATGGAAACATTCACAACTTGTTCGGAATAAAATGGAAACATTCACAACTAGTTTGCAATGAAAAGGAAACATTAACAACTTGTTTGGAATGAAATGGAAACATTTACAACTAGTTTTGAATGAAATGGAAACATTAACAACTTATTTGGAATGAAATGGAAACATTTAGAAGCTGTTTGGAATGAATTGGAAAGATTCACAACTTGTTGGTAATGAATGGAAAGTTTCGCAAGTAATTTCAAATGAAAGAGAATCATTAACAAGTTGTTTAGAAGGAAATGGAAACATTCACAACTTGTTTCGAACACAATGGAAACATTCATAACTTGTGTTGGAATGAAATGAAAACATTCACAACTAGTTTCCAAAGAAATGGAAGCACTCAAAACTAGTTTGAAATGAATAAAAACATTCACAACAAGTTTTGAATGAAATGGAAACAATTACAACTTGTTTGGAACGAAATGGAAAGATTCAGAAGTTGTTTGGAATGAATGGAAACATTCACAACTTGTTTGGAATGAAATGTAAACATTCACAACTAGTTTTGAATGAAATGGAAACAATCACAACCTGTTTAGAATGAAATGGAAACATTCATAACTTGTTTGGAATGAAATGGAAACTTTCACAACTTGTTTGGAATGACATGTAAACATTCACAACTAGTTTGTGAAGTTTTTAGAATATTATGATAACATACTTTATGTTATCTACTTATGTATATGCCACATGCATATTTGTTCATTTGAATTCAACATGGATATAGGCATGCATAACATGTTATATAACATATCAAGATCACATACATGTTGTGTTAAATAAATCCTAGCATGCTACTAAGATCATACATAAGAAATGAAACCTAACATGCTACTAAACCAAGAAAAGATGTGCACCTTTCTTCTCGGTAATCTTTGGTGAAAACTTGAGGGAGAACTTGATCTTAGAGGAGCACCTTGAAGCTTGAAATAGAGATGAACAATCTCTATGTAAATCCACCCAAAATGATCTCAAAATGATACAATCAAAGAAGGCACAACTAAGGATGACAACGATCCATTGAAGATAACTAGTGGACCATTGACAAGGAAGAAGGCTAAGGAGCTCACTAGTGCACTTCAAGCTTGGATGTTGACAGATTGGCGATGTTCTGGTAGAAAAATCATATCTTGAGCTAAACAGATCAGAATTGAGTGATTCTTGATTCATTGGAAATCTAACATCTGGAGCTACAAATCATATGAAGACCATGAAACCCAGTTTTCACGTTAAGGAGGTCCAATTTAGCTTCAAAGTCGCGATTTACGAGTTATCGCTGGTTCAGAAGCAGTTGCAGTATTTTGGGCATATCTTTGGCTTTAGATGTCCGTTTTGTGTGGTTCAGGTGTCATTTCAAAGATAAGAAAGAGATCTACAACTTTCATGCTTTGAATTTTGAGAAATCATGGCTGCATCAAGTTCGAATTTCAGCTTGAAGTTGAAGACACAAGCAGGAACCACCTGAGAAGACTATTTTGGGGTTTTTATGGCCAATCTTGTTTTGTAACGTATTTTATTTTATTTTCCTATTTATTTACATTATTTAGGATGTTATTTAGGCCATGGAAGTGATTCAGGTCACTTAGGATAAATGGAATTCGCTGCACACCTTAAACATGTGTTAAAAGGGTGTAGGAATCCTAGTTTGACTAGGTTTTCTTGAGTCCTTTGTAACTAGGTTTCCTAGGTGACTTGGGCTGCGAATTTTGCCCAGATTTTTACCCTAGTTTAGGCCTATATAAAGGCACATATTCTGGATGTAAACACACAGATTATTGCTGAAATAATATTGCTCTTTGGAGAGGTTTTCTCTTTGGTTCTTTGTGGACTACCTTGGTGCACAAGTGTGCTTGTGTTCTTGGTGTTCTTATACTTCTCGTTTCTAGTCACAGGTTGATTAGGGGTGGGGGTCTTCAAACCTAGTCTCTTTGATGTCTTGTGGAGCTTGAAAAACATCTTGGGCGCGTTTCATGGTCTTTATACCATCGGGGTTCGCATCAGTTGGTATCAGAGCCACAAGTTCCATTGAAGGACATATCTTTGTGTTCTTGTTTATCTTCGGTTTTCTTTCAATTTTTTTCCAGTAATTTCATGTCTTAATCCTCTGTTTTAATCCTTTTTCTTCTTGTTTCAGGTCTGTCCTTTTTATTCCATCCTTGTTCAAGTCCGAAAATCACAAAAACAACAAAAAGAAGTCAATCCGTGTTGTCTAGTGTTCTCGGTTTCAATTTGTTTGTTCTTGTTTATTTCTTATCTTTCTGTTTCGTGTCCAGCCCTATTAATCTCTCTTGTTTTCATTGTTTCCAGCATCCTAGAGTCAAGAAAACACCAAAAAAAGAAGGATCCAAAGTTCAGGAAGTTTCGGTACAACAAAAGTTGTTTCAAATTGTGCAAGTTTCAATAGTTTCTTGTTTTGGCCGAATAGAAAACTGACTTTTTGTCTTTGGCAGCAAGGAATTTCAAGGAGAAAGTTTGTTTAGCATCAAAACAGCAAGCAAAAAAAAAAAAAAAAAAAAAAAAGAGAAAAAAAAAGAAAAGAAGAGAAAAGAAAAGAAAAGAACAAAGAAAAGAGCTTGCAAAAAAAGAAGTTTTTCTCAAAGTGTTGAAAGTTTTGTGCCCCAAAACCTATCCCATTGTTTTTGAGCCAAAAAGCTTTCTTTGTGGTTCTTGTGATCATCAATTGCAAGGGCTTCCTAGAGTCTTTTAAAGCTTGTTTAGCCCACCTCTTTTGGAGTCAAAATAGTTCTTCAAAAATTCAAGTTTTCTTGTGTGCTTTGAGGATAGTTTTCTTAGAACTTTTGAGAACTCTTTGAATAGCAATATCTCACTAACAAATTGAGTGTTTTGAGTGTTCATCTTTTGAGTGAAACACGTGAGGTGAGTGTTTGTGAGGATCTTTGTTATTTTCAGGAGTATGGAGGGCCAGGAGGATAGGAGGATGGAAGTGAGACACAATGATGAGCCAACCATGAGAGAGCTTCAAGAAACTCTCAATAGACTTGTGGGGAGGATTGAGGACATTGATTTGAGGTTGCCAAGGAGACCAAATCCCATCTTGCAACCAAGGAGAGGTCCAAGGAGAGAAGAACCCGAGGAGGAAGAAGGGCATTGGCATGACCATGGGCTTCCAAGGAGGGGGGAGCCAAGGGAGGACAACAATCTCAACTCCATCAAGCTTACCATTCCATCTTTCCAAGGGAGGAGTGATCCCGATGCATATTGGGAGTGGGAGCAAAAGATTGAGATGGTGTTTGATTGCCATCATTACTCCGAGGAAAAGAAGGTTAAATTGGCTACCATAAAGTTCACTAATTATGCTCTTGTATGGTGGAATCAGGATGTTATTTCTAGGAGAAGGAATGAGGAGGAGCCCATACACACATGGAGAGCCCTTAAAGCCTTAATGAGGAGGAGATTTGTGCCTAGCTACTACACTAAAGATCAACGCCTCAAGCTTCAAAAGCTAGTGCAAGGCCAAAGGAGTGTGGAGGACTACCATAAAGACTTGGAGATAACCTTGACCCGAGCCAACATCATGGAGGATGAGGAGACCACCATTGCTAGATTCATTAATGGTCTCAATCCTGAGATTGCCAACAAAGTGGAAATGGTGCCTTATTTCAACATGGAGGATTTGCTTCATTATGCCACCAAGGCTGAGAGGATCATCAAAAGGTCCAAGGCATCCAAGATGTGTCAAGGAGGAATTTCCACATGGAGAGGAGCATGGAGCAAGGATGTGAGAGAAGTACCCAAGCCAAAAGTGGAGGCCACAAAAGGAGACTTGTCTCGGCCTCAACAAGAAAAGTCAATCATGCTTGTACCACTTTCACCACAACAAGTCTTGGAGGATCAAAGAAAACTTCAAAGTGAGGTTGAGAGAAAAGAAAAAGAGGGGAAAGTTGAGGGCAAGAGTGATGAGGGGAAAGCCGAGAGAACAACCGAGAGATTAAGTGAGAAGAGTGAACATGAGGGGAAGAAGAGTGGAGAGTTCCCGAGAGAAGAAATTGAGTGCGAAGTTGAGAGAAGACAAGAGTGTAATGAACCCAAGCCGAGTGAAGAGAGAAAGACCTACAGAGAAGCCATACTTTCATCTAACATAACAAAGTCTTTTTCTAGTGTTGTGTTGTCTTCTTTTCAGGACTTAAGTGGAGATGAGCTACAAGAATCAAGTGAGTTGCTGCCCATTAAAGAAGTTGGTGTTCCCAATATTCCAAGTCATGTCCCATGCATCAAACCAACAAAGGAGGTTGAAAAGGAACAATTTGAGGTAAGTCCAAGTGATTTCATATGCAAAAGTTTGCCTAACATTGTTTCTTATCCTATGTTTCAAGGGGATGAAATTAATGCAACTCCAACCAAAGCCATTGAGTGCAAAGGTGAAAATTTTATGGTTCCTACACCAAAGGAAGATACTTGGAGACTAAGTCCAACCACTGTAATGTATTTCTTCCTAACACCTAGATTTGATGTAGTTTTGCATGAAAATCTCAAACAATGTGTGTTTGCTTGCAATGTTATTTTGAAGAATGGTTTTCATGAAACTAGATTAAGAGAAGGAAGTAAGCATGAAACTTTGACAAAATATGGTTTTAAAGCTTCTAATTCTTTGGTTTTGTCAAATCCTCTTTGGAATTGCTTGAGTTTCTCTAAAGAAAAATCTGTTTTGGTGTCTTTTGTTTTTGAATTTGTTTGTTTTGCATCCATCTCACATTGTTTTGTTTTGCCTCAAGTTAAATCTACTTCTTTGGAATTTTTCATGCATAAATTAGTTCATACACATACATTACATACTTCTTTGATTGCCATTCATGTTCAGCCCATTTTTGTGTGTCAATCTTTAATTTCCAGCAAGCATTTTTTTATCTTGACACATGCATTACACAAACTTTTGAGCATTGATCTTTTTGCTTTATGTCCAAACCTGAAAGTTTTTATTTTGAGTGAAAATTCTGGTTTTAAATTCAGCCTTTTAAGGAGGTATGTTGAGTCCTTTGTTTTGTGTCACATCCCATTCACAAATTTCATGCATTGTTGTGCATATACATGCAAAAATAAGTTTGCTACTGAATTGGTTTCACTTAATCCTATCTACTCCAATCTTGTTTCATTTAAAATGCTTAGGATTTTTGTGAAATTCATGCATCCTTGTTTTGTTATTAGTTTAGGCCACATTGTGTTCAATTCTTGTTTGTTTGAATGGCCTATGCAAACTATTGTCTTGACATGCATAACTTGTGTTTTTCATAACCATAACACTTGTGTGAGTTTAGGTCCATTTGTTTTGAGTGCATACAGCATCCCTAAGGTAAATTATTCCAACACCTTTTCCTAGTTGTGAGAATAATGTTTTTGAGATGGCAAAGGCAATGAAAGTGATGCCTAGAGTTAAGATGAAAATTGTGCAAAATTTCAGATTTTTTGTGCTAATTGCTTCTAACTTTGTTTTTGACCCTGGAGGTATCAAAATTATCATTGCATTTGGATATTGGTTCAGGTTTTTCACAAGATTAAAGCTCCATACACAAGCATTCCATGCTATTGGTGCTTATGTGAAAGGTAAGTGCTTATGTGTTGATTATTTCATTGTTATTGATTCAATTCCCTTTTCTAATGCAGGTTTTGATTCGAGGACGAATCCTTCTAAGGAGGGGGGAGCTGATATGATCAAAGAAGGCACAACCAAGGATGGCAAGGATCCATTGAAGATAACTAGTGGACCATTGACAAGGAAGAAGGCTAAGGAGCTCACTAGTGCACTTCAAGCTCGGCCAAGCTTGGATGTTGACAGATTGGCGATGTTCTGGTAGAAAAATCATATCTTGAGCTAAACAGATCAGAATTGAGTGATTCTTGATTCATTGGAAAGCTAACATCTGGAGCTACAAATCATATGAAGACCATGAAACCCAGTTTGCACGTTAAGGAGGTCCAATTTAGCTTCAAAGTCACGATTTACGAGTTATCGCTGGTTCAGAAGCAGTTGCAGTATTTTGGGCATATCTTTGGCTTTAGATGTCCGTTTTGTGTGGTTCAGGTGTCATTTCAAAGCTAAGAAAGAGATCTACAACTTTCATGCTTTGCATTTTGAGAAATCATGGCTGCATCAAGTTCGAATTTCAGCTTGAAGTTGAAGACACAAGCAGGAACCACCTGAGAAGACTATTTTGGGGTTTTTATGGCCAATCTTGTTTTGTAACGTATTTTATTTTATTTTCCTATTTATTTACATTATTTAGGATGTTATTTAGGCCATGGAAGTGATTCAGGTCACTTAGGATAAATGGAATTCGCTGCACACCTTAAACATGTGTTAAAAGGGTGTAGGAATCCTAGTTTGACTAGGTTTTCTTGAGTCCTTTGTAACTAGGTTTCCTATGTGACTTGGGCTGCGAATTTTGCCCATATTTTTACCCTAGTTTAGGCCTATATAAAGGCACATATTCTGGATGTAAACACATAGATGATTGCCGAAATAATATTGCTCTTTGGAGAGGTTTTCTCTTTGGTTCTTTGTGGACTGCCTTGGTGCACAAGTGTGCTTGTGTTCTTGGAGTTCTATACTTCTCGTTTCTAATCACAGGTTGATTAGGGGTGGGGGTCTTCAAACCCAGTCTCTTTGATGTCTTGTGGAGCTTGAAAAACATCTTGGGCGCGTTTCATGGTCTTTATACCATCGGGGTTCGCATCAGTTTGGAATGAAATGGAAACATTCACAACTAGTTTGGAATGAAATGGAAACATTCACAACTAGTTTGGAATGAAATGGAAACATTCACAACTAGTTTGGAATGAAATGGAAACATTCACAACTAGTTTGGAATGAAATGGAAACATTCACAACAAGTTTGGAATGAAATGGAAACATTCACAACAAGTTTGGAATGAAATGGAAACATTCACAACTAGTTTGGAATGAAATGGAAACATTCACAACTAGTTTGGAATGAAATGGAAACATTCACAACTAGTTTGGAATGAAATGGAAACATTCACAACTAGTTTGGAATGAAATGGAAACATTCACAACTAGTTTGGAATGAAATGGAAACATTCACAACTAGTTTGGAATGAAATGGAAACATTCACAACTTGTTTGGAATGAAATGGAAACATTCACAACTAGTTTGGAATGAAATGGAAACATTCACAACTAGTTTGGAATGAAATGGAAACATTCACAACTAGTTTGGAATGAAATGGAAACATTCACAACTAGTTTGGAATGAAATGGAAACATTCACAACTAGTTTGGAATGAAATGGAAACATTCACAACTTAGTTTGGAATGAAATGGAAACATTCACAACTAGTTTGGAATGAAATGGAAACATTCACAACTAGTTTGGAATGAAATGGAAACATTCACAACTAGTTTGGAATGAAATGGAAACATTCACAACTAGTTTGGAATGAAATGGAAACATTCACAACTAGTTTGGAATGAAATGGAAACATTCACAACTAGTTTGGAATGAAATGGAAACATTCACAACTAGTTTGGAATGAAATGGAAACATTCACAACTAGTTTGGAATGAAATGGAAACATTCACAACTAGTTTGGAATGAAATGGAAACATTCACAACTAGTTTGGAATGAAATGGAAACATTCACAACTAGTTTGGAATGAAATGGAAACATTCACAACTAGTTTGGAATGAAATGGAAACATTCACAACTAGTTTGGAATGAAATGGAAACATTCACAACTAGTTTGGAATGAAATGGAAACATTCACAACTAGTTTGGAATGAAATGGAAACATTCACAACTAGTTTGGAATGAAATGGAAACATTCACAACTTGTTTGGAATGAAATGGAAACATTCACAACTTGTTTGGAATGAAATGGAAACATTCACAACTAGTTTGGAATGAAATGGAAACATTCACAACAAGTTTGGAATGAAATGGAAACATTCACAACTAGTTTGGAATGAAATGGAAACATTCACAACTAGTTTGGAATGAAATGGAAACATTCACAACTAGTTTGGAATGAAATGGAAACATTCACAACTAGTTTGGAATGAAATGGAAACATTCACAACAAGTTTGGAATGAAATGGAAACATTCACAACTAGTTTGGAATGAAATGGAAACATTCACAACTTGTTTGGAATGAAATGGAAACATTCACAACTTGTTTGGAATGAAATGGAAACATTCACAACTAGTTTGGAATGAAATGGAAACATTCACAACTAGTTTGGAATGAAATGGAAACATTCACAACTAGTTTGGAATGAAATGGAAACATTCACAACTAGTTTGGAATGAAATGGAAACATTCACAACTTAGTTTGGAATGAAATGGAAACATTCACAACTAGTTTGGAATGAAATGGAAACATTCACAACTAGTTTGGAATGAAATGGAAACATTCACAACTAGTTTGGAATGAAATGGAAACATTCACAACTAGTTTGGAATGAAATGGAAACATTCACAACTAGTTTGGAATGAAATGGAAACATTCACAACAAGTTTGGAATGAAATGGAAACATTCACAACTAGTTTGGAATGAAATGGAAACATTCACAACTAGTTTGGAATGAAATGGAAACATTCACAACTAGTTTGGAATGAAATGGAAACATTCACAACTAGTTTGGAATGAAATGGAAACATTCACAACTAGTTTGGAATGAAATGGAAACATTCACAACTAGTTTGGAATGAAATGGAAACATTCACAACTAGTTTGGAATGAAATGGAAACATTCACAACTAGTTTGGAATGAACATTCACAAATGGAAAAACATTCACAACTAGTTTGGAATGAAATGGAAACATTCACAACTAGTTTGGAATGAAATGGAAACATTCACAACTAGTTTGGAATGAAATGGAAACATTCACAACTAGTTTGGAATGAAATGGAAACATTCACAACTTGTTTGGAATGAAATGGAAACATTCACAACTAGTTTGGAATGAAATGGAAACATTCACAACTAGTTTTGGAATGAAATGGAAACATTCACAACTAGTTTGGAATGAAATGGAAACATTCACAACTAGTTTGGAATGAAATGGAAACATTCACAACTAGTTTGGAATGAAATGGAAACATTCACAACTAGTTTGGAATGAAATGGAAACATTCACAACTAGTTTGGAATGAAATGGAAACATTCACAACTAGTTTGGAATGAAATGGAAACATTCACAACTAGTTTGGAATGAAATGGAAACATTCACAACTAGTTTGGAATGAAATGGAAATGAAACATTCACAACTAGTTTGGAATGAAATGGAAACATTCACAACTAGTTTGGAATGAAATGGAAACATTCACAACAAGTTTGGAATGAAATGGAAACATTCACAACTAGTTTGGAATGAAATGGAAACATTCACAACAAGTTTGGAATGAAATGGAAACATTCACAACTAGTTTGGAATGAAATGGAAACATTCACAACTAGTTTGGAATGAAATGGAAACATTCACAACTAGTTTGGAATGAAATGGAAACATTCACAACTAGTTTGGAATGAAATGGAAACATTCACAACTAGTTTGGAATGAAATGGAAACATTCACAACTAGTTTGGAATGAAATGGAAACATTCACAACTAGTTTGGAATGAAATGGAAACATTCACAACTAGTTTGGAATGAAATGGAAACATTCACAACTAGTTTGGAATGAAATGGAAACATTCACAACAAGTTTAGTTTGGAATGAAATGGAAACATTCACAACTAGTTTGGAATGAAATGGAAACATTCACAACTAGTTTGGAATGAAATGGAAACATTCACAACTAGTTTGGAATGAAATGGAAACATTCACAACTAGTTTGGAATGAAATGGAAACATTCACAACTAGTTTGGAATGAAATGGAAACATTCACAACTAGTTTGGAATGAAATGGAAACATTCACAACTAGTTTGGAATGAAATGGAAACATTCACAACTAGTTTGGAATGAAATGGAAACATTCACAACTAGTTTGGAATGAAATGGAAACATTCACAACTAGTTTGGAATGAAATGGAAACATTCACAACTAGTTTGGAATGAAATGGAAACATTCACAACAAGTTTGGAATGAAATGGAAACAATCACAACTAGTTTGGAATGAAATGGAAACATTCACAACAAGTTTGGAATGAAATGGAAACATTCACAACAAGTTTGGAATGAAATGGAAACATTCACAACTAGTTTGGAATGAAATGGAAACATTCACAACTAGTTTGGAATGAAATGGAAACATTCACAACTTAGTTTGGAATGAAATGGAAACATTCACAACTAGTTTGGAATGAAATGGAAACATTCACAACAAGTTTGGAATGAAATGGAAACATTCACAACTAGTTTGGAATGAAATGGAAACATTCACAACTAGTTTGGAATGAAATGGAAACATTCACAACAAGTTTGGAATGAAATGGAAACATTCACAACTTGTTTGGAATGAAATGGAAACATTCACAACTAGTTTTGGAATGAAATGGAAACATTCACAACTAGTTTGGAATGAAATGGAAACATTCACAACTAGTTTGGAATGAAATGGAAATGGAAACATTCATTCACAACAAGTTTGGAATGAAATGGAAACATTCACAACTAGGTTTGGAATGAAATGGAAACATTCACAACAGTTTTGGAATGAAATGGAAACATTCACAACTTGTTTGGAATGAAATGGAAACATTCACAACTAGTTTGGAATGAAATGGAAACATTCACAACTAGTTTGGAATGAAATGGAAACATTCACAACTAGTTTGGAATGAAATGGAAACATTCACAACAAGTTTGGAATGAAATGGAAACATTCACAACTAGTTTAGAATGAAATGGAAACATTCACAACTAGTTTGGAATGAAAATGGAAACATTCACAACTAGTTTGGAATGAAATGGAAACATTCACAACTAGTTTGGAATGAAATGGAAACATTCACAACAAGTTTGGAATGAAATGGAAACATTCACCAACTAGTTTGGAATGAAATGGAAACATTCACAACTAGTTTGGAATGAAATGGAAACATTCACAACTAGTTTGGAATGAAATGGAAACATTCACAACTAGTTTGGAATGAAATGGAAACATTCACAACTAGTTTGGAATGAAATGGAAACATTCACAACTAGTTTAGAATGAAATGGAAACATTCACAACATTGTTTGGAATGAAATGAAAACATTCACAACTTGTTTGGAATGAAATGGAAACATTCACAACTTGTTTTGGAATGAAATGGAAACATTCACAACTAGTTTGGAATGAAATGGAAATTGTAAATTCACAACTAGTTTGGAATGAAATGGAAAACATTCACAACTTGTTTTGGAATGAAATGGAAACATTCACAACTAGTTTGGAATGAAATGGAAACATTCACAACTAGTTTGGAATGAAATGGAAACATTCACAACTAGTTTGGAATGAAATGGAAACATTCACAACTTGTTTGGAATGAAATGGAAACATTCACAACTTGTTTGGAATGAAATGGAAACATTCACAACTAGTTTGGAATGAAATGGAAACATTCACAACAAGTTTGGAATGAAATGGAAACATTCACATCAAGTTTGGAATGAAATGGAAACATTCACAACTATGTTTGGAATGAAATGGAAACATTCACAACTAGTTTGGAATGAAATGTAAACATTCATAACTAGTTTGGAATGAAATGGAAACATTCACAACTAGTTTGGAATGAAATGGAAACATTCACAACTAGTTTGGAATGAAATGGAAACATTCACGACTAGTTTGGAATGAAATGGAAACATTCACAACTAGTTTGGAATGAAATGGAAACATTCATAACTAGTTTTGGAATGAAATGGAAACATTCACAACTAGTTTGGAATGAAATGAAAACATTCACAACAAGTTTGGAATGAAATGGAAACATTCACAACTAGTTTGGAATGAAATGGAAACATTCATAACTAGTTTGGAATGAAATGGAAACATTCACAACTAGTTTGGAATGAAATGGAAACATTCACAACTAGTTTGGAATGAAATGGAAACATTCACAACTTGTTTGGAATGAAATGGAAACATTCACAACTAGTTTGGAATGAAATGGAAACATTCACAACAAGTTTGGAATGAAACGAAAACATTCACAACAAGTTTGGAATGAATGGAAACATCCACAACTAGTTTGGAATGAAATGGAAACATTCACAACTTCAGTTTGGAATGAATTGAGAACATTCACAAATTGTTTGGAATGAAATGGAAACATTCAAACCAAGTTTGGAATTAAAATGGAAACAGTTACAACTTGTTTTGTGAATGAAATGGAAACATTTAACAATTAAGTTGGAATAGAATGGAAGCAGTCTCCACAACATGGAAGGGATAAAATGGAAACATTTCACAACTTGTATGCAATGAAATGGAAAACCTTCGCAACTAGTGATGGAGTGAAATGGAAAAACTCATAACTTTTTTGGAAATGAATTGGAAACCAGTCACCTCTAGTTGGAAATGAGAATTGGAAACATTCACAACTTCTACTTGGAATGTCAAATGGAAACATTTCACCACTTTGGTTCGAAGGAAACTACCCACACATTCACAACAAGTTTGGAAAGAATGGGAAACACTCACAACTTGTTTTTTGCATGACAATTGGAAACATTCCCAACAAATGTTCAAATGAAATGGAAACATTCACAACTTTTTTCGAAGAGAAATTATGAAACATTCACAACTTGTTTTGAGAGAAATGGAAACATTCGCAACTTGTTTGGAATGAAAATAGAAACAATCACAACTAGTTACGGAATTAAACGGAACCATTCCCACAACTTGATTGGAAAGAAATGGGAAACACTAATAACTTATTTGGAATCCACACGAAAGTCATCACTGAACTTGGAGTGGTTCCAAGCATTGTTGACCCGATCAGAGCTCTCTTGTGACAACAATGGAGCAATCGCACAGGCTAAGAACCTCGATCTCACCAGCGACCCAAACACATACTCCGACGCCATCATCTCATCAGGGAGATCATCGAGAGGGTGTTTTGTAAGGATACTAGCAAGACAATCGACAGACTATTTGCAAAAAAATTGCTGATCCACTGACAAAGCCCTATACGCAAGCAGAAGCGATGATAGCCAACTTCTAGGCCATCGGTATTAGAACTTGGATGATTGGCTTGGAGTGCAAGTGGGGAGATGTTAGTACTTGTTTTGAATGAAAAGGCCCCCTCATGAAGAGATTGTTGTATTTTGCACATTGAGTCATTCATGATATTTATTTAGGCATTAATCCAGCAATATGTTTGTTGTTTTGTGTCTGAATGTAATGGTAATAAGCATAACTTGTAACCCAAGAATAATGATAAACATCCCTTGTCTAGTATTAAGATGGAAACGGGTTGCAACTTGTTTTGGAATTTAAATGGAAAACATGTATGGAGACTAATATGAGATACGTAGCTATATATGGGTACAAGTTGGAGAAACTGTGTACTGGACCGACCCACCATGAAAAAACTGGAATGAAATTGTTATATTGAGCGCATAAGTTTGGATTCTCATAGAAACGTTTACAAAACCGGTTCACTATGTAATGGAAACATGCCGCCACCTACAACCAGCCACCTCAAATGGAAGCGTTCCCTACATGTGAGTACACATACTTGACTACTTTCCCTTCCTGATGTCGAATGAGGTGGAAACATTAATGACTGGAAACAATCGGAACTGAAGGAGGGCATCTGGGTTAACTACGTCACAGCTTGTCACTGAGTGGGATGTGATGACTCACGACTTGGTTTTTCGAATGTCATGGAAGCCCTCACCACTAGTAACGAAGGAAGCTGGATATATTGGGACCTTGATAGAGTGAGACTTAGAAACTGCATGGCCATGTTTTCGAATTGAAGTGGATATATTGACAAAAACATTCATAACTTGTCATCAGATTAAGTTAGTCACACCTGATGGAATCAAGAAACCAAAGATTGAATAACTTGTTGAGAGTGACATTAAAAAGATGTATCATGCTTTGTCTTGAATGAAACGAACAAAAGGAAAATTTGCATATACCTATCCGAAAACGATCACAAAGGGTAGTCGACTCACACGCACAAGCTTTGTCACTGGGTAGCCAATATGTGTGTAGACACCGTGATTGCATGATCATAATGTGATTATGACATTCAAAACATGCAATAGCTATTGGGTTCGCACACTTAGAGCGACTTTTTGGGATCATTAGAAGTGCTGGCTAATCATTCGGCATGACATGGTGTCACTTTACATTTCGATTAGTAATGCAATCGGGGCATTCCATAAGGAGTCTGCAGGCATATTGAGCCCGAAACTTAAATTCCTAATTGCGATTAGGGGACTGTTGAAAGCCTTCACATTTAGGTATGGAAGTGCCAGTCCACTATAAACATCTACCTTTAAGTGAGAACTCGCAGGGTCTCCCTTGCATAGCGTCCAATGAGAGGTACCACACGGCCAAAACTCTTCTCCGTTGCAATTCCTTGGAGGAGCAAATGCTACGCACGAGGTTGCGCAGAGTAACACGGAAATCATGCCCGGGGACGTGGTGCCTCCGGATTAAAAGGTGACAGTCGATAGGTCCGTGTCGACTACCATAGAAGAGCCTGAAACAGTCAATGTGTCAGGTTTTGTGTATCATCACAAACTACTTGTTTTGACCGAAATGGAGACGTCCTCGAACTTGTTTTGGGAATAGGTATGGGAACAATCAGAACTTGTTTTGGAAACACCACGTCCCCTACCCAAGTCACTTGGAATAAATGGGCGGCTTACGGTACTAAAGTCTCCGCCTGACGATGCTGCTGGATCTCCGCAATCTGTTTTGCCAACCAGTTGATAAGCATTTATAAAATGTTTTGGAATGAAATGGAAACATTCAACCACTTGTTTGGGTATGAAAGGAATGGTGCACCTTCACAACATGTTCCGAAGGAAAGGGGAACATTCAGAACTTTGTTTGGAATGACCTGGAAAAAATTCCCAACGTTGCAATGGAATGAACTGGAAACATTCACCAACGTGTTTTTGGATAGAAAAGAAAACAACTCACAAACAACGTTGGAATTAGCATATGAATAATTTTCACTACAATGTTGGACTTCTGAATACTGCCGAAACCCCTTAACAACTTGTGTTTAATAAAATCGCATCCTTGACACGCTGTTGGAAGCCAAATTAATGGAACCACATTTCACCCACACTTTAGTTTGGAATGAAACGGAAAAATCTCCAACACTTGGTTAGAATGACAATGTGAAAAAAAATTCATAACTTGAATGGAATGAAATGGAAGGAATCAAATCACTCTTTAGATAGAGGTAGAGACATTTCACCACTTGTTTAAAATGAAACAAGGAAACTTTCC
Source organism: Aquilaria sinensis (assembly GCA_005392925.1). NCBI lineage: Eukaryota > Viridiplantae > Streptophyta > Magnoliopsida > Malvales > Thymelaeaceae > Aquilaria > Aquilaria sinensis. Next base: position 15,820 of record SMDT01002489.1, read on the forward strand.
ACAACTCGTTTTGGAATGACCATGCGCAAAAATTTTAACAACTTCTATGCATTTAAATGGAAACATTCACAACTTGATTTGTGAATATTGACCCACGGAAACATTCATAATTTGTTTGACATGAAGTTGAAATATTAACGAACATGTTTAGACTGAAATGGATAAACTCACAACCTGTTTCCAATGAAAAAGTAACATTCACAACTAGTTTGGAATTAAATACAATCATTCATACCATCTTTGGAATGGAAACATTCACAACTTGTTTAGAAAGAAATGGAAACATTCACAACTTGTTTGGAATGAAATAGAAAACATTCAAAACTTGATTGGAATGAAAAGGAAACATTCACAACTTGTTTTTAGAATGAAAATGTTGGAAACATTAACAACTAGTTTAGAATGAAATGGAAACATTCACAAACAAGTTTGGCAGAAATAGAAACATTCACAACTTATTTAGATTGAAATGGAAAAACATTCACAACGTGATTGGAATGAAAATTGAAACATTCACAACTTGTTTTGGAATAGAAAGGAAAACATTCACAACATGTTTGGACATGAAATGGGCCAAACATTCACAAAAGTTTGCAATGGCAATGGAAGCATCAACAACCTGTTTTAAATGAAATGGAAACATTCGTAACTAGTTTGGAATTGAAATGGAAACATTCACAACTAAGTTTGGAATGCGAATGTAAAAATTCACAACTTTTTTGGAAGTTAAATGGAAACATTCACAACTTGTTTGGAATGAAATGGAAAACATTCACAAAGTTTGAATGAAATGGAAACATTCACAAGAATGTTTGAAGGAAATGGAAAACAATCACAACCAATTTCAAGTGATTTTTGAAATGGAAACATTCACAACTTGTTTGGAACGAAATGGAAACATTCACAACATTTCTGGAATAAAATTGAAATATTAACAACTTGCTTGGAATGGAATTCAAACATTCAAAACTAGTTTGGACTAAAATGGAAACATTCACAACTTGTTTGGAATGAAATGGAAAACATTCACAACAAGTTTAGAATGAAATGGAAACATTCACAACTAGTTTGGAATGAAATGGAAACATTCACAACTTGTTTGGAATGAAATGGAAAACATTCACAACTAGTTTCGAATGAAATGGAAACATTCACAACTTGTTTGGAATGAAATGGAAACATTCACAACTAGTTTGGAATGAAATGGAAACATTCACAACAAGTTTGGAATGAAATGGAAACATTCACAACTTGTTTGGAATGAAATGGAAACATTCACAACTTGTTTGGAATGAAATGGAAACATTCACAACTAGTTTGGAATGAAATGGAAACATTCACAACTAGTTTGGAATGAAATGGAAACATTCACAACTAGTTTGGAATGAAATGGAAACATCCACAACTAGTTTGGAATGAGAAAAAACATTCAAATGGAAACATTCACAACTAGTTTGGAATGAAATGGAAACATTCACAACTTGTTTGGAATGAAATGGAAACTTTCACAACTAGTTTGGAATGAAATGGAAACATTCACAACTAGTTTGGAATGAAATGGAAACATTCACAACTTGTTTGGAATGAAATGGAAACATTCACAACAAGTTTGGAATGAAATGGAAACATTCACAACTTGTTTGGAATGAAATGGAAACATTCACAACTAGTTTGGAATGAAATGGAAACATTCACAAGTTGTTTGGAGTGAAATGGAAACATTCACAACTTGTTTGGAATGAAATGGAAACATTCACAACTTGTTTGGAATGAAATGGAAACATTCACAACTTGTTTGGAATGAAATGGAAACATTCACAACTTGGTTTGGAATGAAATGGAAACATTCATAACTAGTTTGTGAATGAAATGGAAAGCCACATTCACAACTTGGTTTCGAGAATCAAATGGAAACATTCACAACTAGTTTGATAAGTAGAAATGGAAACATTCACAACTACTTTGGAATGAAATGGAAACATTCACAACAAGTTTGAGGTTTGGAATGAAATGGAAACATTCACAACTAGTTTGGAATGAAAATGGAAACATTCACAACTTGTTTGGAATGAAATGGAAACATTCACAATTTTTTGTTTGGAATGAAATGGAAACATTCACAACTTGTTTGGAATTCAATTGAAACATTCACAACTTGTTTGGAATGAAAAGTGAAACATTCACAACAATGTTTGGAATGAAATGGAAACATTCACAACTTCTATTTGGAACTGAAATGGAAACATTCACAACAAGTTTGTTTGGAAAGAAATGGAAACATTGGCACAACTAGTTTGGAATGAAATGGAAACATTCACAAATAATCAGGTTTGGAATGAAATGGAAACATTCACAACTTGTTTGGAATGAAATGGAAACATTCACAACAAGTTTGGAATGAAATGGAAACATTCACAACAAGTTTGGAATGAAATGGAAACATTCACAACTATGTTTGGAATGAAATGGAAACATTCACAACTAGTTTGGAATGAAATGGAAACATTCACAACAAGTTTGGAATGAAATGGAAACATTCACAACTAGTTTGGAATGAAATGGAAACATTCACAACTAGTTTGGAATGAAATGGAAACATTCACAACTAGTTTGGAATGAAACAGAAACATTCACAACTAGTTTGGAATGAAATGGAAACATTCACAACTAGTTTGGAATGAAATGGAAACATTCACAACAAGTTTGGAAGGAAATGGAAACATTCACAACTTGTTTGGAATGAAATGGAAACATTCACAACTTGTTTGGAATGAAATGGAAACATTCACAACTATGTTTGGAATGAAATGGAAAAATTAACAACTTGTTTGGAATGAAAGGGAAGTCACATTCAAAACTAGTTACTTTTGAAATGGAAACATTCACAACTAAGTTTGGAATGAAATGGAAACATTCACAACTAGTTTGGAATGAAATGGAAACATTCACAACTAGTTTGGAAAGAAATGGCAACATTCACAACTAGTTTGGAATGAAATGGAAACATTCACAACAAGTTTGGAATGAAATGGAAACATTCACAACTTGGTTTGGAATGAAAAATGGAAACTTTCACAACTGGATTGTTGGAATGAAATGGAAACATTCACAAACTGTTTGCAATTGAAAATGGAAACATTCACAACTTGTTTGGAATGAAATGGAAACATTAACAACTAGTTTTGAATGAAAATGGAACATTCACAACTTGTTTGGAATGTGAATGGAAACATTCAACAACTTCGGCTGGAATGAAATGGAAACTTGTTTTCACAACTTGTTTGGAATGAAAATGGAAACATTCACAACTAGTTTGGAATGAAATGGAAACATTCACAACTAGTTTGGAATGAAATGGATAACATTCACAACTAGTTTTCGGCAATGAAATGGAAACATTCATTCAACAATGGTGGAACGAAATGGAAACATTCACAACTTGTTTGGCCAATGAAATGGAAACATTCACGACTTGTTTGGATTGAAATGGAAAACATTCACAACTTGTTTGGAATGAAATGGAAAACATTCACAACTTAGTTTACAATGAAATGAAAAACATTCTCAACTTGTTTGGAACGAAATGGAAACATTCACAACTTGTTTGGAATGAAATGAAAACATTCACAACAATTGTTTGGAATGAAATGGAAACATTCACAACTTGTTTGGAATGAAATGGAAACATTCACAACTTGTTTGGAATGAAATGGAAACATTCACAACTAGTTTGGAATGAAATGAAAACATTCACAACAAGTTTTGGAATTAAATGGAAACATTTCACAACAAGTTTTGGAATGAAATGGAAACATTCACAACTTGTTTGGAATGTGAAATGGAAAGGAATTCCACAACTAGTTTGGAATGAAATGGAAACATTCACAACTTAGGTTTGGAATGAAATGGAAACATTCACAACTAGTTTGAAATGAAAATGGAAACATTTGTTCACTTTTTACTTTGAGAATGGAATGGAAACATTCACAACAAGTTTGGAATTAAATGGAAACATTCACAACTAGTTTGGAATGAAATGGAAACATTCACAACTAGTTTGGAATGAAACGGAAACATTCACAACAAGTTTGGAATGAAATGGAAGCATCCACAACTAGTTTTGGAATGAAATGGAAACATTCACAACTAGTTTGGAATGAAATGGAAACATTCACAACTAGTTTGGAATGAAATGGAAACATTCACAACAAGTTTGGAATGAAATGGAAACATTCACAACTCAGAGTGGAAAGAAATGGAAACATTCACAACAATTTGGAATGAAAAGTGGAAACATTCCACAAAAGGTAATTGGAATGAAATGGAAACATTCAGAAAATGTTGAAATATGAAACAATTTACAACTAGTTTGGAATCTGATTTACAACTGTAGATTCACAACAACTTTAATAAAGAAATGGAAAAGTTCACAACTTGTTTGGACATGAAATCGAAACATTCACAACAATCCCTTTGAATAAACTTGGAATGTTCATTCCCATTCCTCTAGGATTTCTGAATGAAAGAGAAGTACATTCACAGCTTGATTGGACTGGTTAAATGGCTGGTCATTGAGCTGTGAAGTTTGGCCTATATCATGGGCAGGAAATTAGACTCATCCTAACTAGTTTTGGAATGAAATACAAACATTCACAACAAGTTTGGAATGAAATGGGAAACATTCACAACAAGTTTGGAATGAATGGAAACATCCACAACTGATTTGGAATGAAATAGAAACATTCATAACTAGTTGGGAATGTGAGCTGGAAACATTCACAACTAGTTTAGAATGAAAATGGAAACAATCAAACATGTTTGGAATGACATCAATGGAAACATTCACAACAAGTCATGGAATGAAATGGAAACATTCACAACAAGTTTCGAAGTGAACTGGAAACATTCACAACAAGTTTTGAACGAGGTGGAAACATTCACAACTTATTTAGAATAAAATGGAAACATTCACAACCAGTTTGGAGATGACACAACTTATTTGGAATGAAATGGAAGCATTCACAACTAGTTTGGAATCAAATGGAAACATTCACAAACTTACATTGGAATGATATGGAAGCATTCACAACAAGTTTGGAATGAAATGGAAACATGCATAACTAGTTTTGGAATGAAATCGAAACATTCACAACAAGTTTGGAATTAATGGAAATATTCACAATAGGTTTGGAATGAATGGAAACATGCACAACTAGTTTGGAATGAAATGGAAACATTCACAACTAGTTTGGAATGAAATGGAAACATTCACAACAAATTTGGAATGAAATGGAAACATTCCCAACTAGTTTGGAATGAAATGGAAACATCCACAACTAGTTTGGAATGAAATGGAAACATTCTCAACAAGTTTGGAATGTATTTTATGAAAACATTCCCAATTAGTGCGGAATGAAATGGAAACAGTCACAACTAGTTTGGAATGAAATGGAAAGATTCATAACTAGTTTGGAATGAAATACAAACATTCACAACTAGTTTGGAAGCATTAAAATGGAAACTATTGCTAACTTGAACTAGAATGAATCGGAAACATTTACCCCTTGAACTGAATGAAATGGAATCAATTCAAACCTAGTTTTGATGAATGGGAACATTCAAAACTTGTTTTGAATTAAATTGAAACATTTGCCCCTTGTTTTGAAGTGGAAATTGGAACATCTACAACTTTGACGAGTGAAATGGAAACATTCGAACCTTGAACTTTGAATGAAATGGATCACATTCACAACTCCCTTGGAATGCCTAATGGGGAAACATTCACAAATCTTTGGAATATTGAAATGGAAACATTCACCTCTCCTTTGCCCGAAAATGGAAACATTCACAACTAGTTTGGAAGGAAATGGAAACATTCACAACTTTTTTGGAATGAAATGGAAACATGAAGCAACTTGTTCTAGAACCGAAGTAGGTCTCCTCCTTTCACAACTTGTTCATTCCTGAAATGCCGCCTTGATTCACAACCGCCTCTGCGAATGAAATTGGAAAATATTCACAACTAGTTTGGAATGGAAATCCAAACATTCAGAAACTGGTTTAGAATTGACATGGAAACATTCACAACTCGTTTGGAATGAAATGGAAACATTGACAACAGTTTTGAATTGGAATGAAACATTAACAACTTGTTTGCTGTGAAATGGAAACAATTCACAACTAGAAAAGGAATGAAATGGAAGAAAGCATTCCACAAGACATCAAAGAGACTGGGTTTAAAACCCCCACCCCTAATCAACCTGTGACTAGAAACGAGAAGTATAGAACTCCAAGAACACAAGCACACTTGTGCACCAAGGCAGTCCACAAAGAACCAAAGAGAAAACCTCTCCAAAGAGCAATATTATTTCATCATTAATCTGTGTGTTTACATACAGAATATGTGCATTTATATAGGCCTAAACTAGGGTAAAAATCTTGGAAAAATTCACAGCCCAAGTCACCTAGGAAACCTAGTTACAAAGGACTCAAGAAAACCTAGTCAAACTAGGACTCTAACACACTTTTAACACATGTTTAAGGTGTGCAGCGAATTCCTTTTATCCTAAATGACCTGAATCAATTCCATGGCCTAAATAACATCCTAAATAATGTAAATAAATAGGAAACTAAAATAAAATACGTTACAAAACAAGATTGGCCATAAAAACCCCAAAATAGTCTTCTCAAGTGGTTCCTGCTTGTGTCTTCAACTTCAAGCTGAAATTTGAACTTGATGAAACCATGATTTCTGAAAATGGAAACCATGAAAGTTGTATATCTATTTCTTATCTTTGAAATGACACCTGAACCACACCAAATGGATATCTGAAGCCAAAGATATGGCCAAAATACCACAACTGCTTCTGAACCAGCGATAACTCGCAAATCGAAACTTTGCAGCTGAATTGGACCCCCTTAACGTGAAAACTGGGTTTCATGGTCTTCATATTATCTGTAGCTATCGATGTTAGCTTTCCAATGAATCAAGAATCACTCAAGTCTGATTTGTTTAGCTCAAGATATGATTTTTCCACCAGAACATCGCCAATCTGTCAACATCCGAGCTTGAAGTGCACTAGTGAGCTCCTTAGCCTCCTTCCTTGTCAATGGTCCACTAGTTTTCTTCAATGGATCCTTGCCATCCTTGGTTGTGCCTTCTTTGATCGTATCACAGCTGCTCTATTAAAGATGGATGACGTGAGAATTAAGCTAAGTCAAGGGACTAAAATGATTGATTCATCAAAGTTCAAGGTTCGAATTGATCCACTTTATAGTTCAGGGGGCAAACTGTCCGAGTCAACATAGTTCAGGGTTCAAATTGCCCCACTCGTCAAAGTTTAGGGTTCAAATTGATCCATTTTATAGTTCATGGGCCAAACTGTCCGAGTCACCATAGTTTAGGGGAGTAATAGGTTTTTAGGCCTTTGGAATAAATAGAAGCATTCACAACAAGCTTGGAATGAATGCAAACATCCACAACTAGTTTGGAATGAAATGGAAACATTCACAACTAGTTTGGAATGAAATGGAAACATTCACAACTAGTTTGGAATGAAATGGAAACATTCACAACTAGTTTGGAATGAAATGGAAACATTCACAACAAGTTTGGAATGAAATGGAAACATTCACAACTTGTTTGGAATGAAATGGAAACATTCACAACTAGTTTGGAATGAAATGGAAACATTCACAACTAGTTTGGAATGAAATGGAAACATTCACAACTAGTTTGGAATGAAATGGAAACATTCACAACTAGTTTGGAATGAAATGGAAACATTCACAACTAGTTTGGAATGAAATGGAAACATTCACAACTAGTTTGGAATGAAATGGAAACATTCACAACAAGTTTGGAATGAAATGGAAACATTCACAACTAGTTTGGAATGAAATGGAAACATTCACAACTAGTTTGGAATGAAATGGAAACATTCACAACTAGTTTGGAATGAAATGGAAACATTCACAACTAGTTTGGAATGAAATGGAAACATTCACAACTAGTTTGGAATGAAATGGAAACATTCACAACTAGTTTGGAATGAAATGGAAACATTCACAACTAGTTTGGAATGAAATGGAAACATTCACAACTAGTTTGGAATGAAATGGAAACATTCACAACTAGTTTGGAATGAAATGGAAACATTCACAACTAGTTTGGAATGAAATGGAAACATTCACAACTAGTTTGGAATGAAATGGAAACATTCACAACTAGTTTGGAATGAAATGGAAACATTCACAACTAGTTTGGAATGAAATGGAAACATTCACAACTAGTTTGGAATGAAATGGAAACATTCACAACTAGTTTGGAATGAAATGGAAACATTCACAACTAGTTTGGAATGAAATGGAAACATTCACAACTTGTTTGGAATGAAATGGAAACATTCACAACTAGTTTGGAATGAAATGGAAACATTCACAACTTGTTTGGAATGAAATGGAAACATTCACAACTAGTTTGGAATGAAATGGAAACATTCACAACTAGTTTGGAATGAAATGGAAACATTCACAACTAGTTTGGAATGAAATGGAAACATTCACAACTAGTTTGGAATGAAATGGAAACATTCACAACTAGTTTGGAATGAAATGGAAACATTCACAACTAGTTTGGAATGAAATGGAAACATTCACAACTAGTTTGGAATGAAATGGAAACATTCACAACTAGTTTGGAATGAAATGGAAACATTCACAACTAGTTTGGAATGAAACATTCACAACTAGTTTGGAATGAAATGGAAACATTCACAACTAGTTTGGAATGAAATGGAAACATTCACAACTAGTTTGGAATGAAATGGAAACATTCACAACTAGTTTGGAATGAAATGGAAACATTCACAACTAGTTTGGAATGAAATGGAAACATTCACAACTAGTTTGGAATGAAATGGAAACATTCACAACTAGTTTGGAATGAAATGGAAACATTCACAACTAGTTTGGAATGAAATGGAAACATTCACAACTAGTTTGGAATGAAATGGAAACATTCACAACTAGTTTGGAATGAAATGGAAACATTCACAACTAGTTTGGAATGAAATGGAAACATTCACAACAAGTTTGGAGTGAAATGGAAACATTCACAACTAGTTTGGAATGAAATGGAAACATTCACAACTAGTTTGGAATGAAATGGAAACATTCACAACTAGTTTGGAATGAAATGGAAACATTCACAACTAGTTTGGAATGAAATGGAAACATTCACAACTAGTTTGGAATGAAATGGAAACATTCACAACTAGTTTGGAATGAAATGGAAACATTCACAACTAGTTTGGAATGAAATGGAAACATTCACAACTAGTTTGGAATGAAATGGAAACATTCACAACTAGTTTGGAATGAAATGGAAACATTCACAACTAGTTTGGAATGAAATGGAAACATTCACAACTAGTTTGGAATGAAATGGAAACATTCACAACTTGTTTGGAATGAAATGGAAACATTCACAACTAGTTTGGAATGAAATGGAAACATTCACAACTTGTTTGGAATGAAATGGAAACATTCACAACTTGTTTGGAATGAAATGGAAACATTCACAACTAGTTTGGAATGAAAATGGAAACATTCACAACTAGTTTGGAATGAAATGGAAACATTCACAACAAGTTTGGAATGAAATGGAAACATTCACAACAAGTTTGGAATGAAATGGAAACATTCACAACTAGTTTGGAATGAAATGGAAACATTCACAACTAGTTTGGAATGAAATGGAAACATTCACAACTAGTTTGGAATGAAATGGAAACATTCACAACTAGTTTGGAATGAAATGGAAACATTCACAACTTGTTTTGGAATGAAATGGAAACATTCACAACTAGTTTGGAATGAAATGGAAACATTCACAACTAGTTTTGAATGAAATGGAAACATTCACAACTTGTTTGGAATGAAATGGAAACATTCACAACTTGTTTGGAATGAAATGGAAACATTCACAACTAGTTTGGAATGAAATGGAAACATTCACAACTAGTTTGGAATGAAATGGAAACATTCACAACTTGTTTGGAATGAAATGGAAACATTCACAACTTGTTTGGAATGAAATGGAAACATTCACAACTTGTTTGGAATGAAATGGAAACATTCACAACTAGTTTGGAATGAAATGGAAACATTCACAACTAGTTTGGAATGAAATGGAAACATTCACAACTAGTTTGGAATGAAATGGAAACATTCACAACTAGTTTGGAATGAAATGGAAACATTCACAACAACTAGTTTGGAATGAAATGGAAACATTCACAACTAGTTTGGAATGAAATGGAAACATTCACAACTAGTTTGGAATGAAATGGAAACATTCACAACTAGTTTGGAATGAAATGGAAACATTCACAACTTGTTTGGAATGAAATGGAAACATTCACAACTAGTTTGGAATGAAATGGAAACATTCACAACTAGTTTGGAATGAAATGGAAACATTCACAACTTAGTTTGGAATGAAATGGAAACATTCACAACTAGTTTGGAATGAAATGGAAACATTCACAACTAGTTTGGAATGAAATGGAAACATTCACAACTTGTTTGGAATGAAATGGAAACATTCACAACTAGTTTGGAATGAAATGGAAACATTCACAACTAGTTTGGAATGAAATGGAAACATTCACAACTTGTTTGGAATGAAATGGAAACATTCACAACTAGTTTGGAATGAAATGGAAACATTCACAACTAGTTTGGAATGAAATGGAAACATTCACAACTAGTTTGGAATGAAATGGAAACATTCACAACTTGTTTGGAATGAAATGGAAACATTCACAACTTGTTTGGAATGAAATGGAAACATTCACAACTAGTTTGGAATGAAATGGAAACATTCACAACTTGTTTGGAATGAAATGGAAACATTCACAACTAGTTTGGAATGAAATGGAAACATTCACAACTTGTTTGGAATGAAATGGAAACATTCACAACTTGTTTGGAATGAAATGGAAAACATTCACAACTTGTTTGGAATGAAATGGAAACATTCACAACTTGTTTGGAATGAAATGGAAACATTCACAACTTGTTTGGAATGAAATGGAAACATTCACAACAAGTTTGGAATGAAATGGAAACATTCACAACTAGTTTGGAATGAAATGGAAACATTCACAACTAGTTTGAATGAATGAAATGGAAACATTCACAACTTGTTTGGAATGAAATGGAAACATTCACAACTTGTTTGGAATGAAATGGAAACATTCACAACTAGTTTGGAATGAAATGGAAACATTCACAACTTGTTTGGAATGAAATGGAAACATTCACAACTAGTTTGGAATGAAATGGAAACATTCACAACAAGTTTGGAATGAAATGGAAACATTCACAACTAGTTTGGAATGAAATGGAAACATTCACAACTAGTTTGGAATGAAATGGAAACATTCACAACTAGTTTGGAATGAAATGGAAACATTCACAACTAGTTTGGAATGAAATGGAAACATTCACAACTAGTTTGGAATGAAATGGAAACATTCACAACTTGTTTGGAATGAAATGGAAACATTCACACCTAGTTTGGAATGAAATGGAAACATTCACAACAAGTTTGGAATGAAATGGAAACATTCACAACAAGTTTGGAATGAAATGGAAACATTCACAACTAGTTTGGAATGAAATGGAAACATTCACAACTAGTTTGGAATGAAATGGAAACATTCACAACTAGTTTGGAATGAAATGGAAACATTCACAACTAGTTTGGAATGAAATGGAAACATTCACAACTTGTTTGGAATGAAATGGAAACATTCACAACTAGTTTGGAATGAAATGGAAACATTCACAACTTGTTTGGAATGAAATGGAAACATTCACAACTTGTTTGGAATGAAATGGAAACATTCACAACTAGTTTGGAATGAAATGGAAACATTCACAACTTGTTTGGAATGAAATGGAAACATTCACAACTTGTTTGGAATGAAATGGAAACATTCACAACTTGTTTGGAATGAAATGGAAACATTCACAACTAGTTTGGAATGAAATGGAAACATTCACAACTTGTTTGGAATGAAATGGAAACATTCACAACTTGTTTGGAATGAAATGGAAACATTCACAACTTGTTTGGAATGAAATGGAAACATTCACAACTAGTTTGGAATGAAATGGAAACATTCACAACAAGTTTGGAATGAAATGGAAACATTCACAACTAGTTTGGAATGAAATGGAAACATTCACAACTTAGTTTGGAATGAAATGGAAACATTCACAACTAGTTTGGAATGAAATGGAAACATTCACAACTAGTTTGGAATGAAATGGAAACATTCACAACTTAGTTTGGAATGAAATGGAAACATTCACAACTAGTTTGGAATGAAATGGAAACATTCACAACTAGTTTGGAATGAAATGGAAACATTCACAACTAGTTTGGAATGAAATGGAAACATTCACAACTTGTTTGGAATGAAATGGAAACATTCACAACTTGTTTGGAATGAAATGGAAACATTCACAACAAGTTTGGAATGAAATGGAAACATTCACAACTAGTTTTGAATGAAATGGAAACATTCACAACTAGTTTGGAATGAAATGGAAACATTCACAACTAGTTTAGAATGAAATGGAAACATTCACAACTTGTTTAGAATGAAATGGAAACATTCACAACTAGTTTGGAATGAAATGGAAACATTCACAACTAGTTTGGAATGAAATGGAAACATTCACAACTAGTTTGGAATGAAATGGAAACATTCACAACTAGTTTGGAATGAAATGGAAACATTCACAACTAGTTTGGAATGAAATGGAAACATTTCACAACTTAGTTTGGAATGAAATGGAAACATTCACAACTTGTTTGGAATGAAATGGAAACATTCACAACTAGTTTGGAATGAAATGGAAACATTCACAACTAGTTTGGAATGAAATGGAAACATTCACAACTTGTTTGGAATGAAATGGAAACATTCACAACTTGTTTGGAATGAAATGGAAACATTCACAACTTGTTTGGAATGAAATGGAAACATTCACAACTTAGTTTGGAATGAAATGGAAACATTCACAACTAGTTTGGAATGAAATGGAAACATTCACAACTAGTTTGGAATGAAATGGAAACATTCACAACAATGGTTTGGAATGAAATGGAAACATTCACAACTTGTTTGGAATGAAATGGAAACATTCACAACTTGTTTGGAATGAAATGGAAACATTCACAACTTGTTTGGAATGAAATGGAAACATTCACAACTAGTTTGGAATGAAATGGAAACATTCACAACTTGTTTGGAATGAAATGGAAACATTCACAACTAGTTTGGAATGAAATGGAAACATTCACAACTAGTTTGGAATGAAATGGAAACATTCACAACTAGTTTGGAATGAAATGGAACAACTAAGAATGAAATGGAAACATTCACAACTTGTTTGGAATGAAATGGAAACATTCACAACTTGTTTGGAATGAAATGGAAACATTCACAACTAGTTTGGAATGAAATGGAAACATTCACAACTTGTTTGGAATGAAATGGAAACATTCACAACTTGTTTGGAATGAAATGGAAACATTCACAACTAGTTTGGAATGAAATGGAAACATTCACAACTAGTTTGGAATGAAATGGAAACATTCACAACTAGTTTGGAATGAAATGGAAACATTCACAACTAGTTTGGAATGAAATGGAAACATTCACAACTAGTTTGGAATGAAATGGAAACATTCACAACTAGTTTGGAATGAAATGGAAACATTCACAACTAGTTTGGAATGAAATGGAAACATTCACAACTAGTTTGGAATGAAATGGAAACATTCACAACTAGTTTGGAATGAAATGGAAACATTCACAACTTGTATGGAATGAAATGGAACATTCACAACAAGTTTGGAATGAAATGGAAACATTCACAACTAGTTTGGAATGAAATGGAAACATTCACAACTAGTTTGGAATGAAATGGAAACATTCACAACTAGTTTGGAATGAAATGGAAACATTCACAACTTGTTTGGAATGAAATGGAAACATTCACAACAAGTTTGGAATGAAATGGAAACATTCACAACAAGTTTGGAATGAAATGGAAACATTCACAACAAGTTTGGAATGAAATGGAAACATTCACAACTTGTATGGAATGAAATGGAAACATTCACAACTTGTTTGGAATGAAATGGAAACATTCACAACTAGTTTGGAATGAAATGGAAACATTCACAACTAGTTTGGAATGAAATGGAAACATTCACAACTAGTTTGGAATGAAATGGAAACATTCACAACTAGTTTGGAATGAAATGGAAACATTCACAACTAGTTTGGAATGAAATGGAAACATTCACAACTTGTTTGGAATGAAATGGAAACATTCACAACTTGTTTGGAATGAATGGAAACATTCACAACTAGTTTGGAATGAAATGGAAACATTCACAACTAGTTTGGAATGAAATGGAAACATTCACAACTTAGTTTGGAATGAAATGGAAACATTCACAACTTGTTTGGAATGAAATGGAAACATTCACAACTTGTTTGGAATGAAATGGAAACATTCACAACTAGTTTGGAATGAAATGGAAACATTCACAACTTGTTTGGAATGAAATGGAAACATTCACAACTTGTTTGGAATGAAATGGAAACATTCACAACTAGTTTGGAATGAAATGGAAACATTCACAACATTATTGGAATGAAATGGAAACATTCACAACTAGTTTGGAATGAAATGGAAACATTCACAACTTGTTTGGAATGAAATGGAAACATCACACAACTTGTTGAAATGGAATGAAATGGAAACATTCACAACTTGTTTGGAATGAAATGGAAACATTCACAACTTTGTTTGGAATGAAATGGAAACATTCACAACTTGTTTATGAATTTGGAATGGAAACATTCACAACTAGTTTGGAATGAAATGGAAACATTCACAACTAGTTTGGAATGAAATGGAAACATTCACAACTAGTTTGGAATGAAATGGAAACATTCACAACTAGTTTGGAATGAAATGGAAACATTCACAACTTGTTTGGAATGAAATGGAAACATTCACAACTTGTTTGGAATGAAATGGAAACATTCACAACTAGTTTGGAATGAAATGGAAACATTCACAACTTGTTTGGAATGAAATGGAAACATTCACAACTAGTTTGGAATGAAATGGAAACATTCACAACTTGTTTGGAATGAAATGGAAACATTCACAACTAGTTTGGAATGAAATGGAAACATTCACAACTTGTTTGGAATGAAATGGAAACATTCACAACTAGTTTGGAATGAAATGGAAACATTCACAACTTGTTTGGAATGAAATGGAAACATTCACAACTTGTTTGGAATGAAATGGAAACATTCACAACTTGTTTGGAAAGAAATGGAAACATTCACAACTTGTTTGGAATGAAATGGAAACATTCACAACTAGTTTGGAATGAAATGGAAACATTCACAACTAGTTTGGAATGAAATGGAAACATTCACAACTAGTTTGGAATGAAATGGAAACATTCACAACTTGTTTGGAATGAAATGGAAACATTCACAACTTGTTTGGAATGAAATGGAAACATTCACAACTTGTTTGGAATGAAATGGAAACATTCACAACTAGTTTGGAATGAAATGGAAACATTCACAACAAGTTTGGAATGAAATGGAAACATTCACAACTTGTTTGGAATGAAATGGAAACATTCACAACTAGTTTGGAATGAAATGGAAACATTCACAACTTGTTTGGAATGAAATGGAAACATTCACAACTAGTTTGGAATGAAATGGAAACATTCACAACTAGTTTGGAATGAAATGGAAACATTCACAACTTGTTTGGAATGAAATGGAAACATTCACAACTAGTTTGGAATGAAATGGAAACATTCACAACTAGTTTGGAATGAAATGGAAACATTCACAACTAGTTTGGAATGAAATGGAAACATTCACAACATTTGTTTGGAATGAAATGGAAAAATGGAAAACATTCACAAAGTTTTGGAATGAAATGGAAACATTCACAACAAGTTTGGAATGAAATGGAAACATTCACAACTTGTTTGGAATGAAATGAAAAACATTCACAACTTGTTTGGAATGAAATGGAAACATTCACAACTTGTTTGGAATGAAATGGAAACATTCACAACTAGTTTGGAATGAAATGGAAACATTCACAACTTGTTTGGAATGAAATGGAAACATTCACAAAAAGTTTGGAATGAAATGGAAACATTCACAACTTGTTTGGAATGAAATGGAAACACTCACAACTAGTTTGGAATGAAATGGAAACATTCACAACTTGTTTGGAATGAAATGGAAACATTCACAACTTGTTTGGAATGAAATGGAAATATTTACAACTAGTTTGGAATCAAATGGAAACATTCACAACTAGTTTGGAATGAAATGGAAACATTCACAACTTGTTTGGAATGAAATGGAAACATTCACAACTTGTTTGGAATGAAATGGAAACATTCACAACTTGTTTGGAATGAAATGGAAACATTCACAACTTGTTTGGAAAGAAATGGAAACATTCACAACTTGTTTGGAATGAAATGGAAACATTCACAACTTGTTTGGAATGAAATGGAAACATTCACAACTAGTTTGGAATGAAATGGAAACATTTACAACTTGTTTGGAATGAAATGGAAACATTCACAACTTGTTTGGAATGAAATGGAAACATTCACAACTTGTTTGGGAATGAAATGGAAACATTCACAACTTGTTTGGAATGAAATGGAAACATTCACAACTAGTTTGGAATGAAATGGAAACATTCACAACTTGTTTGGAATGAAATGGAAACATTCACAACTTGTTTGGAATGAAATGGAAACATTCCAAACTCGTTTTGGAAACATTCAAAACTATTGAAATGGGAAACATTCACAACTTGTTTGGAATGAAATGGAAACATTCACAACTTGTTTTGGAATGAAATGGAAACATTCACAACTAGTTTGGAATGAAATGGAAACATTCACAACTTGTTTGGAATGAAATGGAAACATTCACAACTTGTTTGGAATGAAATGGAAACATTCACAACTAGTTTGGAATGAAATGGAAACATTCACACTAGTTTGGAATGGAATGGAAACATTCACAACTTGTTTGGAATGAAATGGAAACATTCACAACTTTTTGGAATGAAATGGAAACATTCACAACTTGTTTGGAATGAAATGGAAACATTCACAACTTGTTTGGAATGAAATGGAAACATTCACAACTTGTTTGGAATGAAATGGAAACATTCACAACTTGTTTGGAATGAAATGGAAACATTCACAACTTGTTTGGAATGAAATGGAAACATTCACAACTTGTTTGGAATGAAATGGAAACATTCACAACTAGTTTGGAATGAAATGGAAACATTCACAACAAGTTTGGAATGAAATGGAAACATTCACAACTTGTTTGGAATGAAATGGAAACATTCACAACTAGTTTGGAATGAAATGGAAACTTTCACAACTTGAATGGAATGAAATGGAAACATTCACAACTTGTTTGGAATGAAATGGAAACATTCACAACTTGTTTGGAATGAAATGGAAACATTCACAACTAGTTTGGAATGAAATGGAAACATTCACAACTTGTTTGGAATGAAATGGAAACATTCACAACTTGTTTGGAATGAAATGGAAACATTCACAACTTGTTTGGAATGAAATGGAAACATTCACAACTAGTTTGGAATGAAATGGAAACATTCACAACTTGTTTGGAATGAAATGGAAACATTCACAACTTCACAACTTTTGGAATCAAATGGAAACATTCACAACTAGTTTGGAATGAAATGGAAACATTCACAACTAGTTTGGAATGAAATGGACAAAGTTTGGACATTCACAACTTGTTTGGAATGGAGTGGAAACGTTCACAACTGGTTTGATTCGAAATGGAAACATTCACAACAATTTGTTTGGAATGAAATGGAAACATTCACAACTTGTTTGGAATGAAATTGGAAACATTCACAACTTGTTTGGAATGAAATTGAAACATTCACTTGAAGTTTTGAAATGAAACTTTCACAAAACAGTCACAACTTGTTTGGAATGAAATGGAAACATTCACAACTTGGTTTGGAATGAAATGGAAACATTCACAACTTGTTTGGGAAATGGGGGAAAATGGAAACATTCACAACATATTTGGAATGAAATGCAAACATTCACAACTTGTTTGGAATGAAATGGAAACATTCTAAACTTGTTTGGAATGAAATGGAAAAGGATTCACAACTTGTTTGGAATGAAATGGAAACATTCACAACTTGTTTGGAACAACAATTGGAAACATTCACAACTAGTTTGGAATGAAATGGAAACTTTCACAACTTGTTTGGAATGAAATGGAAACATTCACAACTTGTTTGGAATGAAATGGAAACATTCACAACTAGTTTGGAATGAAATGGAGACATTCACAACTAGTTTGGAATGAAATGGAAACATTCACAACTTGTTTGGAATGAAATGGAAACATTCACAACTTGTTTGGAATGAAATCAAAACTTGTCTTGGCAACTTGTTTGGAATGAAATGGAAACATTCACAACTTGTTTGGAATGAAATGGAAACATTCACAACTTGTTTGGAATGAAATGGAAACATTCACAACTAGTTTGGAATGAAATGGAAACATTCACAACTAGTTTGGAATGAAATGGAAACATTCACAACTTGTTTGGAAAGAAATTGAAACATTCACAACTAGTTTGGAAAGAAATGGAAACATTCACAACTTGTTTGGAATGAAATGGAAACATTCACAACTTGTTTGGAATAAAATGGACAACTAGTTTCGAAATGGAAACATTTGGAAACATTCACAACTAGTTTGGAATGAAATGGAAACATTCCCAACCTGTTTGGAATGAAATTGAAAACATTCACAACTAGTAAAGAATAGAAATCAAAATATTCACAACTTTGTTTTTGGAATGAAATGGAAACATTCACAACTAGTTTGGAATGAAATTGGAAAAATTCACAACTAGTTTCGGAATGAAATGGAAAGATTCCACAAGTTGTTTGGAATGAAATGGAAACATTCACAACTTGTTTGGAATTGAGTTGGAAACATTCACAACTTGTTTTAGAATAAAAAATGGAAACATTCACAACTAGTTTGGAATGAAATGGAAACATTCACAAAAGTTGTTTGGAATGAAATAGAAACATTAACAAGTTGTTTAGAATGAAATAGAAACATTCACAACTTGTTTGGAATGAAATGGAAACATTTACAACTTGTTTAGAATTAATTGGGAACATTCACATCTTGCTTACAATGAAATTTAAACAATCCAAACTAGTTTGGAATGAAATGGAAAAACATTCACAACTTGTTTGAATGAAATGGAAACATTCACAACTAGTTTGGAATGAAATGGAAACATTCACAACTTGTTTGGAATGAAATGGAAACATTCACAACAAGTTTGGAATGAAATGGAAACATTCACAACTAGTTTGGAATGAAATGGAAACATTCACAACTAGTTTGGAATGAAATGGAAACATTCACAACTAGTTTGGAATGAAATGGAAACATTCACAACTAGTTTGGAATGAAATGGAAACATTCACAACAAGTTTGGAATGAAATGGAAACATTCA
>SMDT01002490.1:0-33203 GCA_005392925.1 Aquilaria sinensis
CCTTTGGAAAGCCGGAGTGTAACTTCGGCTTGTAGCCCTTTCAAGAGCACTTTCAGAGGATCCGGCTTATATCATTTGCAAGGAAGGTACTTCGCCATTTTAAGGGCGTAGTTTGTTTGGCCGGATGTCGCATACCTGCCTTTCGGGGTCGTCGAGATTTCCAATCTTATCTTTCCTGTCTTAAATTAGTGGACTGTCATGCCTTGAAACTGGGCGTGTCAATCTGGGGATGCACCCAAATCTTCAGGATGTCAGAAAACGTGCTCTAGTTTCTCGCGATGATCGACACGTGGCAAGCGTCACTTGGGATGGCACTTCTTTTTGCGCGGGAAGAGTAATCACGGTGACGTTTCACTCCCACGCAGCAGTTATGACGCCTTTTCAATTGCCCTTCCCTGCTCTATATAAGCCTCCCCTTGCCATTCTTCTCATTTGTTTTTTCTTTGCTCTTACCCTTGCTCTCGTTTTCTCTCGCCTTTTCCATCTCTTTCAGCGACGGTCTGCACGGCGGAGCGATTTCCGGCCATTATTTACGACGGCATCCAGGAATCCTGACTTCGGCAAGGCTTTTCGTGAGTGCCTTCCTCGGGAATCGTTCGACTTCTGCTAACTTCTCAGCCTCCCGAATCGTTCGACTTCTGCTCGTATTTTTTCGGTTTTTGCTGACGTTTTCCTTTCTTCCCGGAAGCTCCTTTTTTGGCTAACCGTTTTTGGACTCACATCTTCAGCTTCAGTGCCCTTTTTGGACTCATACTGATGCTTTTCCCCATTTTTCAGAGATGGCTGACAATTCTGCCGCCTACTACAAGAGTCTCTTCCTTGGTCAGGTAGAGAAGGGAGAACAAGCAAAGAAAAGTGGCTCCAAAAGACGTAAGTCTACTGGGAGCGGACCATCTTCGGCCAAGAAGTCAAAGAAGAGAGCCCTTACTCCACCTTCGGAAGATGTGGTGGAGGTCGATGAAGTTATTGCTACCTCCACCAAGGTTGCTATCTCAATAGATGCGATAGCCACTTCCACCGACGCTATTGCGACCTTTGCCATGGTTGATGTCACTCCGATATCCACCAGGGTTGCTGCCCCCTCCGGAGTAGCCGTGACATCTTCTGAGGCTGAAACTGCTGCAGCCGAGGTGCCCGCCGGAGTAGTCACCCTTTTCACTCCGTCGAGTCCTACCCCGTCGGTGGAGCTTTTAGGCTCTTTGCCTGAAAGTCCTACTCATAAAAAGCTAGAGAGACGTCGCAAGGATAAAGGCAAGCACATTCCGACCTTTATGGAGGAGGCTACCGGGGTTGCGCCAGGTTTGCGTCGGATTCTCTTTTTTTTTTCGGCACCTGCTCCCTCATAACTTGTGTTTTCAGGGAGCCTTTCCTGACTTGCGCCTCTCCATTTTGCAGAGGACCGAGCGGCCCCAGTATGGATGGTTGACCATGCCCGAAGACGGGCTCTCCGGGACTCCCTTCTCCCGAAAGACAAGGTTCCGAGGGAGCCGTTCTGGTCTTTCACGGAGGACATGAACTTGTTCTCCAGGGATTGCCGAGAGATGGCTCCCCAGATTGCGAGGGGTGTTCTTACCGAGGCTTCTTCTAAGGCAGTTGCCGAGGAGTGTGCTTCTGGGGATATCCTCGCCACTAGAGTTTCTGAGCGCGCCGCTCAAGTGATCTTTTTGGCCTCCTCTTTTTTGCCCAAGTGTTTTGTCATCCCTTATGCTGCTTTCACTGAGGATTTTCTCCTTCTTCTTCGTAGCTTTTGGGGTACAGTGAGCACCTCCGAGTTTGGGCGGCAGAGCAGTCTTCTGCCCAAGCTCGGGCTGAAAGTGAGCTAGAGAAGGCCAGGCTCTTCTGTATTAACTCGGACATAGCTAATGTCGAGTTTAGGCGCATAGCCAGGGAGGAGGTGGTCCAGCTCTGGGATGAGTTCCTGATATGCCAATCGGACCTCTTGAAGGACTTTTCCCGCAAAATACGGGACCTTGGTGAGGAAGTTGTGCGCCTGACTTCGGCCAATGAGGTTATTCAGAAGGAGAAAGAAGAAGAAGCTGCCCTTCTGAAGAAAACTCTTGCCGAAAAAGCAGCTCTTCAAGCCAGGGTTTATTTTCTGAGGAGGAGTGCGATGAAGAGAAGGAACGTAAAGGGATTGGTGAGGAGGATTGCCGATCTTAAGGAGGAGGTCCTGGGTCTCGAGAAAGAGGTTGCTGGTCTTGAGAATGAGGCGGACTTGCTAGACGTAGAAAAGGACAAAGCCGTCCAAATGTCGAAGGTGTCCTTTCAGGACGGCTTCTGTCTAGCTCGTCATCAATTTCTGCAACGATACCCGGACCTCAAGACCTCCTTTCTTGCGGCCCTGGATATTCCCAAGGGTCCTCGGTGGACTTGGTCGAAAGCTGATCACCTCAACCTGCCACCTGTTCCTCTACTTGCGCCGAAGGCGATGGCTAGAGACACGGGAGACGGAACTTCTCGCGTCGCTGGGGATCCTTAGACATCCTAGGGTTTTTCATTTTCGTGCTTCTCTTGTACTCCTCTTGTACCAAAGACCTTCTTTAATGGATTCTTCTTCATTTCTTCGCTTTGTCTGGCTTGAGCAATTTTTGTTTTCCAGTTGCCCTGGCTACTTTCGGCTAGGGGATTTCGGAAAGCCATTCCTTGCCCTTTCTGCTGGCCGATCTCGCTTTCTCGGCTATCAAAGACTTTTCAGGCGAACACTAGTCTGTCCTCGTTGATTGCCTTTGATGGACGTCGTGCCAACCTTTTTTTTTTTTTTTTTTTTTTTAGAAGGAAAACATAGCCTTCGAGCACGTGTGCTTCAGCTTTGTTCGGCGGGTAACCTGTACAGGAGAAAAGAGAAATTTCTCTAAGTATAGCTTGTTCATCTAAAAATTCTAAGTATAGAACGAAATTCTAAGTATAGAACTCTTCTAGGGTATTTCTCGATTTTCTCCCTTTGACGCTGCCAAGCTGATAATG
This sequence comes from Aquilaria sinensis, assembly GCA_005392925.1. Classification (NCBI taxonomy): domain Eukaryota; kingdom Viridiplantae; phylum Streptophyta; class Magnoliopsida; order Malvales; family Thymelaeaceae; genus Aquilaria; species Aquilaria sinensis. Next base: position 2,965 of record SMDT01002490.1, read on the forward strand.
CTCTCTTTCGGACCTCGCCCTGGATCAAGCGAGGTCCTTTTTCTTAGTGGCCGAAGTTCTCCCCTGAGGTAGTTCTCGGGGTTCTGTCTTGGCCTTTCGGAGAATGAGATCTCCTTTTGGCGTTCGGCGCAATTTTGCGCCCACGGCCACCTTTTACGGAGAAAACACTTCTCCTGAGCTCGTTCATGCTTCGGGGAGTGGCTCGAGTTCGGTTCCCCAATCCGAGGCTATTTCTTTCTTTGCCGAGCATTCCTCCCGAGCTCGTTCTTCCTTCGGTGTTTGGCTAATCGGTCGATTTCAGTCGTCAAACCGAGAAGCGAGGTCCTTTTTCCTAGTGGCCGAAGTTCTCCCCTGAGGTAGTTCTCGGGGTTCTGTCTTGGCCTTTCGGAGAATGAGATCTCCTTTTGGCGTTCGGCGCAATTTTGCGCCCACGGCCACCTTTTACGGAGAAAACACTTCTCCTGAGCTCGTTCATGCTTCGGGGAGTGGCTCGAGTTCGGTTCCCCAATCCGAGGCTATTTCTTTCTTTGCCGAGCATTCCTCCCGAGCTCGTTCTTCCTTCGGTGTTTGGCTAATCGGTCGATTTCAGTCGTCAAACCGAGAAGCGAGGTCCTTTTTCCTAGTGGCCGAAGTTCTCCCCTGAGGTAGTTCTCGGGGTTCTGTCTTGGCCTTTCGGAGAATGAGATCTCCTTTTGGCGTTCGGCGCAATTTTGCGCCCACGGCCACCTTTTACGGAGAAAACACTTCTCCTGAGCTCGTTCATGCTTCGGGGAGTGGCTCGAGTTCGGTTCCCCAATCCGAGGCTATTTCTTTCTTCCACCGAACACTCGCGCTTCACTTGGTAGCTGTATTGCTCCAAGTGGGCACCGGTCTTTGCAGGTGAGTAAGGAAGGTTTTTTCTTCCTGTGGTTTTTCGGGAAGTTTGTCTGATAATTCCCATAAGGAATTTTCTCGGCCATTCTGGACCTTCTCCCCTTTGCTTCTCCCGACTTTTCCGTAGTCCCTTGTGTACAATTCTATTCGGGGACTCCACTTGCTTGTTGCTTCAGAACTAAGCTGGTGGACCGAAATGTCATTTCACTCCGGAGCTAATGGCGAACTTTTTGGCCTCCTTCGTCTAAAGACTGAAGCCATTATGCTACCGGCAATAATATGCCATCTTGGTGCGTCATGTTCCTTTAAGCAGGCTTTTGTATACCTTTTGCCTGCTTGATCAGTAGGGGTTTTGTCTTGTCTCGCGAAACGAAGTAGTTTACTGCTTTCTCATAGCATTATACTTTAGGCGTTGTTGGCAGTGGACCGTATTTGCCCTTTTTTGTAGAGGGCTGAGGGCAGTCTCTTAGGGTTACCCATTCCGACGGGAGTCTTTCGAGTATTTTATTCCGAAGGCAATTTTTCGGGGTTACCCACTCTGACAGGAGTCTTTCGGGTATTTTATTCCGAAGGCAGTCTTTTGGGTGTTGGTGCATTTTTGGCCATTCTCGTCCTTTTTGGACGCTTTGTTCGCACCTCCTTTTTTGCGCGCTGCTCTGCACCCCTTTCTGCCGATGCCTTTCTATAACGGGCCTGAGCTTCCCTACCGATGTCCTTCCTCTTTAATCAAGGAAGACTGTCTGGAACATTTTCTGTACTTTCCACCATTTCATGAAGATTTTTCAGGATTCCTGGGAGATGCCACTTTGCGGGGCATTTTTTGCATTTTTCACCACTTCGCGAGGGTTTTTCGGGACTCTTGGCATATGCCTTTTTGTGGGGTTCTTCCTTCCCTTGTCCTAGGTTTTCATTCCTAGCAAATGCTGAGCTTGGGTGGTCCAACACTTTATTAACCGACATATGCTAACTTAGGTGACTTCCCTATCCTCAGGCCTCCGAGGTACCGTCCCCGCGCCACAGTGTTTTTGCGCCTGGGATTTCTTCGGCTGGGAGTTCCTTCTTTTGGATTTCACCTATATTCGGTCCTCGTTGGATTTCCCTTTTTCTGTTTCTGGAATTTCGGCAATAGTCTGCTAGCGCCTGGGGTTATATTGCCCCTCTGGGCTTGTGCGCGATGTAATATCTTTGGAGTTCGGTGCACTTGCCCGATTACCCTATTCCCTCTGATGTCGCGCGGGGGCGGCTCATTTTTGGACGATGGTAGTGTGTCCGTTGGAGTAGGATCATAGCCTTTTGCCTGTTTAATATCAAAGCGTAGGCGTCTTTTCAGGGTAGTGGATTCGGTGTTGCTGCCGGAGGAACAGCAACCTTTCTTTGGCCCGAACTCTTTCGACGGGGAGGTCTGGATAGCACCGACTCTACTTTTCCCGTCCATCATGTTCCGAAGGGAAGCACGTCCTTTGGGTACTCATCCCACTACTCTTTGTTTTCCCCCTGAACTCTTGGGTCACCACTACTTCTCTCGTCGAAAGGGTTGAGAGAGGAGACTTCGGCTCGAATTTGCACATGACCATCTTCGGCCTACCCGCTGCACTACTTCGACCACGGCGACGCGTGGGAAACTATGCAGGAAAGCCACGGCGATATCCGGAGGGGGATCATCCTCGGGATGGGAAGTCCCTGCTCTTAATTGTTCGGCCGCTGGGTGAGTCTCCGGGGCGGACGGGGGCCTCAGGGAGCCTTTATCCTTAGAACGCCGAGTTTTCGACCACGGCTGCCTGAAAGTTTCCCACAGACGGCGCCAAATGATGGCGCTGGTTAGGCCATCGTTTATGTTCCCGCCGTGGCTCCACGACAGGGGTAACAGGGACCTCCTGAGGAATGTCGCGCGTGGCCGTCCAGTGATGGATAGCGGTGGCCGAGAAAGGTTTCCGGTGCTGGAGAGAGCCTGAAACGGGGATGTCCCCAAGTACTCCGGCCTGAAACATGCAGAAAACAGGGGTTAGGAGGTCCCTGGAGTGGTTTTCCGGGGAGGAGCCTCCGACGCCCAAGTCAGTGCCTCTAAATGATGACGAAGAGTAAGCATAAAATAGACTTGCCGGGAGCGTTTCTCAGGTATGCACAGAAGGGAAAGAATCTCGCCGGAGGCGTTTTTCTGGCATGTCCAGAGGAAAAAGAGATAGAGGGGGGAAAAAGGCTAGAACCTGGAGCCCAAAAAAACCCTGTTCGGCCCAAAAAACCCCCCCTTTTTTTCTTACCGAGAGCCTCCCCTGTTGTAAATAGGAGAAAATGAGCCCCTCGGATTATGACACGTGTATGGACGGATGCCGTCCGTACCTCTGAGCAGAAGAGTGGCCAGCCGCCTGCAGGCTTTCTCGGGCAGTGGTTTGTCGAGAAGCGTGTCTCAGCGTGTCAGAGCGCAGACTGCAGTGGCCTGTCAGAGTGCTTGAGGTCAACGTCTAGTGCGTACGGGCGAATATGTCAGAGACTCCTTCGAGTCACCCATCGCTCCTCCGAGGTCCCTTCGACCGACGTTACCTTTTAGGGGGACGAGCAAGGACCTCTCCCCGGGGTGATACCGTCTCTTCGGGGTGTTCTCATTCTTCCGAAGTCGGTTCATTCGTCCTCTGATGGAGAGGCGATATGGTAGTTTTCCGAGGTTGGTACGATGGGGATTCCGAGGTCGTATATCTCAGGTGTTTGGCCCCCTCTTTCTCCGAAGTCAGTGGGCCAGGGCGATAGCACTTCGGCTATCAATACATAAACACCTTCCCCTACTCGTTGATGTCATCAACCTCAAATAGTTAACAGGACTTAGAAATTGAAGAGACGCACAATTGGAAATTAAATTGTGCTAGCGGATGTGGCCTTGGCGGAGACCGGCGGTGCGACGTAAGAAGAGGATGGGTTTCAGCTGCTTCAATGGCTGCATTAGGATCTGGGTTCCAGCGGCTTCAACGGTGGCACAAATGCAAATTTAGGATTTGCATGTTGCTTCGACAATGGCACAATTTGGGTTTTGACGACTTCAACAATGACACGATTTGCATGCTTAAACTAACATGAACCAAGAAAGAGATTGGAATTTAACACGGGGGGCTATATCAAGAAAGAGAGATAGAGTACACAGGAGAGATTTGGACTGAAGCTTCGAAGGTGGAGAGGATGAAAAGGAGAAGAGTGAAGAAGATGAAGGGGAGGAGAGTGAAGAGATTAGGACAAAAGGTTCCAAGGTTAAACAATAAATATGGAGGGATTGTTGATGGTTTCTATAGTTACATGGGTTAGAATTAAATGCGTAAACGAACAGAATGTTTGGTGAACCGTTCGGTAAGAGTTCATTTATGTTCGTTTATTTAGTTAAACGAACGAACACAAACATATTTTTCTGTTCTATTAGTTAAATTAACAAACATGAGCAAAGTCTCATTTGTTCATTTACGTTCATAAATTGTTTAATTATTGTTCGTTTATGTTCATTTATTTATTTGTTCATTTATATTGATTTAATTTTTTATTTATATATTAGTTGTACATTTATTATTATATATGTTTTATAGATCATGCATTTTTATTAGTGTCTACCTACTCCACTCATGTGATTATGCTTTAATCTTTCCCAAATTAATATATTGTTTTTGTTTTCCTAAACATAATCAGTCGTTTTCCTTATATAGCGTGAACCTGCTGCAGCGTCAAGCTGAGTTCCATTGCTATAACTCATAATCTCTCTCACCATCGCCTATTGCCCTGTTGACTATTGCTAGACTCGCTCCAATTTAGATTAGTGGTAGTTATCAGGTTTAATTGTTCGTGTTCGTGTTTGTTTATTAATAAACGAACGAATACGAACAGAGAAGTTGCGTTTGTTTATTATTTGTGTACATGTTTGTGTTCATTTAAAGTTAAATGAACGAACACGAACATTCGGTTCGTTTACAGCTCTAGTTAGAATTGGTGATTGGAAAAGATTGATAACTAAAGTTGATATATATTTTTTTTTAAAATAGTATTATTTAATATCACATCAGCATTTTTTATCTGATTTAACAGTTAAGTTGACGAAAAATAGCTGAATAAAACGCGCAATAGGAGAAAAGGTATATCACTATGACAACATGAAAGCCAGGTACTCACTTAGGACATAAAAATAAGTTAGATCCTCAATGGATTTTACGCCATGCCTAATCATATGCTCAATAGAAAGCTAATAAAAGATAAGTGTGATGTAGGACTTTAAAGTAAATCGTGTGACACAAGCGTCAAATTTTTAATCAACCGGGGTAACATTTTCAAGATTTTAAAACTTCCTTTAAAAGCTTTATTTTTTTTTAATTTTGGTATTCAGAAGTATTACAAATATAAGGAATTAGGAGACACCATAGAAAAGTTAGGAAGAAGCATGAGTGATCAGTATTCGATTCAAAATGAAAAAACCAAAAAATCGAAATAATTTGATAATTTGGTTTGGTCAATTTGGAAATTCGGTTTAGTTTCAGTTGAAGCTAAATAACAAAAGTTTCAGTTTCAGTTCAATTTTGGTTTTGACTATCAGTTAATTTGATAACCGAATTAATCAAATTTTTTGTTATTAGATTTTTTAAATTTTTTTTATAGATAATAAAGCTACAGACCAACCCAAATTAGCTTGGATTATTATTTTTTTCTTTCCATGGACAATAAATTTTCTATATTGAAAGGAATTTGGAAGGAAAAATAATACCTCTCACTTATTTCTTCTTTCATAGAATCTCACTCTCATTTTTTCGGTTAATTCAATTTGGACTGAACTGATTTGAGTTCGATTTTAGAAGTTAATTTAGTCTATTTGGTTTCTCATAATCCAAAACTGAAAACTGAATAATTTGTTTCGGTTTAAACCGAATAAACCAAACGATCACCCTTAGAGAAGTGGTTGCTGCATAAAATTTGAAGGATCTGATTGCAATTTTGCCACTGCTAGAGTACCTTGGTTTGAGGAGAGTGCTTCACTTGTTCCTCAAACTTGGGCCAACCCCATAAATATCCTTTGTGCTTATGAGCTGAGTTGGGAGCATATCACCTTTAGAAGGTTGATAATTTACAAAACTGAAATCAATTACTCCCTTCGACAGATATTCTTTAAAACATTTGACTTTTTTTAAATAGTTTAACTTGAATTTATTCACATTATTATTTGTTAGAAAAGAAACTAAAAAATATATTTAAAAACTCTAGGTTATCCTTTATCATTTACAGATATATTTTTTATTTATATGCTAACATGTTAAAAAATATATATATATTAATTACTCCCTCTATCTCAAATTTTTTTCACTATTCACTTTTTAGCAATTAATTTATGATTTTTTATTTTTAATATTTTAGCATATAAATGAAATACCTTTATATATGAATGATAAATTAAGACTTATAATTTTTAAATATATATTTTAATTTTTTCTAATAAAAAATAATATGAATAAATTCAATTGAAGCTAATCCAAAAAATTAAAGGAAGTAAAACAAGTGCGACGGATGGAGTGCTAAATAATACTTTCTCTGTCTCACAAAAGCTATTTTTTTTACTATTCATACAAATTAATCTATAATTTTATTATTTTTAAAATTTATCATACAAATATGAACTTTTTACATGAAAATAAAACTTTAAAGATTATAGTTTCTAAATATCATTTAAATTTTTTTTATTTAATTTATATTATTATAAATATATTTAAATTAAGCTTTAATTAAAAAAAACAGCTAATATAAAACAGATGAAATAAATATTAGTGGGACGAACTTAAGACGGAGAAAACACATAACTAAAATTGATCATTTCCTAGGAGGGAGTACTGTATTTACTAAACCGTATACGACAGTTTTCGAATGTCATTTTCCTCCATCACTCACTCATTTCGCTTTTCAAAAAGTTCCAAAAGCAGGCAACATCACCGCCACCACCCCGTAAAATAAAGATATGTATGAACTCAAATAACAAGACCAGAAGCTTCCCTTCGCTCGCTGCTCTTCTACACACTGAAAGCTGATCCTGTCGACAGAATCTCTCTCTTTCCTAGCTGTGATTGTAAATATCAAGGAAAGAGAGACAAACTCATCATTCCATTTAAATCAATCATCTTTTTCTCTCCTCATTATTGCCTTGTCTATTATTCTTCAAATCCAGAGCACCACACTCTATTCAAGCACAAGCCAAAATTTTGATGCAAATCTAGCGTTACCCATATGCTGGAAAGACAGAAAAACCAAATTTGCTGCAAAGACAGAAAAACCAAACCTTCCCACTTCAAGTCTTGAAGCAACGATGGAAGGCTCCAACCCAAAGGTGCCACCTTTATCTTCCTGCATTTTGTTGCTCTTTCTCACTCTTTCCTGCCAATTCGCGCCATTTGCAGCCCAACAGCAGTCACCCATCAAGACGATAGTTGTCTTGGTCATGGAAAACAGATCCTTTGATCACATGCTTGGATGGATGAAGAAATCCATCAACCCTTTGATCAATGGGGTGACTGGAGATGAATGCAACCCGGTTTCCACCAAGGACCCGAAGCAGTCCATTTGCTTCACCGATGATGCTGAGTTTGTGGATCCGGATCCGGGCCACTCCTTTGAAGAGGTAATGCAACAGGTATTTGGGTCTGCTTCATTTCCCACCATGTCTGGGTTTGTCCAGCAAGCTCTTTCTCTGTCTCAGAACCTCTCTGAGACTGTGATGAAAGGGTTTAGTCCTGATTCTATTCCCGTTTATGCTGCTCTTGTGAAAGAATTTGCTGTGTTTGATCGATGGTTCTCTTCAATCCCTGGCCCAACTCAACCCAACAGGCTGTTTGTTTACTCTGCCACGTCCCATGGCTCCACAAGTCATGTGAAGAAGCAGTTGGCTAGAGGGTATCCTCAGAAAACCATCTTTGATTCCCTCCATGAGAATGGTAAGGACTTTGGCGTTTACTTCCAGAACATCCCCACTACTTTGTTCTATAGGAATATGAGGAAGTTGAAGTATATCTTCAAGTTTCATCAGTTTGATTTGAAGTTCAAGAAAGATGCTAGGAATGGTAAACTCCCTAGCTTAACTGTTATCGAGCCGAGGTACTTCGATCTTAAGGGATTGCCTGCTAATGATGATCACCCATCTCATGATGTGGCTAATGGGCAAATGCTTGTGAAAGAGGTTTATGAGACATTGAGGGCAAGTCCTCAATGGAATGAGACCCTCTTGGTTATTACTTATGATGAACATGGTGGTTTCTTTGATCATGTGGAAACTCCATATGTTAATGTGCCCAACCCCGATGGGAACACCGGTCCGGCTCCTTATTTCTTCAAGTTTGATCGGCTTGGTGTTCGTGTGCCAACAATAATGGTCTCACCTTGGATCAAGAAAGGCACTGGTATGCGCTAATTCTCGTTACTCTTAAATACAGAATAAAATGGTTTGGCAGAAAACGTTGATGCTCATCTCCATGGATTAGGAGTGCCCTAAAGATGAGATCATTCTTTTGCATATAGTGTTGGATATGATTTAATTTTTTCTAAGAACCTCTATTTCTGTAGATTTCATATATTTCTTTAGCTGATCTTGTGAAAACAGTGATGTGTCCGTGATCAAATGAATGGACTATGATATTGTTGAAGTAACTGGCTATGTCTGAAGTCAACTGATTTTGACTGGTTGTATGGTTTTCAATAAAAAGGAAATTTTCAGCAAACCGATTTGGCTTTGTTAGTTTTGGTGTTTTAGGTACCTGTAATTGGTTTTCCCCCTTTTACTTGTACATGTCTGTCTTTGAAATTTAAGCATTAAAAATTCAACTTTCTATTGCTGTTGCTGATTTGTACTTGAATTTTCAGTAATAAGCAGTCCAAAAGGACCTACTCCAAACTCAGAGTTTGAGCACTCATCAATCCCTGCCACAATGAAGAAAATTTTCAACCTCTCCTCCAACTTCTTGACTCACAGAGATGCTTGGGCCGGGACATTTGAGGATGTTGTTGGAGAGTTGACCAGCCCTAGAACTGATTGCCCAGGTACTCGCTTTTTCTTGGAACACTTAGGAAGCAGCTAAAGTTATAAAATTGCAGCAACGGTCATATTTATGTTGGGTATAGAAAAATTATCTTGAGTTGAGGAAAATGGACAAATAAACTAAGGAAATAGCAGTACCGTAAGTAACAGGGATATAAGTTGCCATACCATGCCAAACAGGTGGATACTGGAACAAATGACGAATGAAGGTTAAAGAGCGATAATAGTGTGAGAATGATGAATCATTCAAGTTTGCACGATTTAGCATACAATAGTCTGGCAAAGAAAAAAGGAAGATATTTTGAGAAAATTCCTTCAATTACAAGGTCATGGTAAACAGAATAGGTTTTTTTTTTTTCCTGATCTTCGCTTGCTTATGTTATGGTTTCATCCCATAATTTTCAGGCCTAAACTTGTATGATAAGATCTAGTTCCACTGGAAGTGCTCTTGAACATAACATCAGTATCACTTTTAGTGTTCTAGTATGAAACGGCTAGGGTACTGTATTCAGTTGTATGGGGAGTACAAAAATTGAGTGGTTCTTCACTTGGTAGGTCAGAGTCTGAATCCCCTAACAAGTTTACTCATGCTCCATGTGTGACGAACCTCCTCGTAGAGAAGCCTAATGATGATCTATTTGTTGAATTTATTACAGAAACATTGCCTGATGTAACACCCTTGTGGAAAACAGAAGCAAAAGAAGACAGTCGGCTTTCTAAGTTTCAGGGTGAGGTAGTGCAACTTGCCGCTGTTCTTAATGGCGATCACTTCTTGAGCAGCTTCCCCGATGAGATGGGGAAGAAGATGACAGTGAAAGAAGCTCACGATTACATTAGAGGAGCCGTGTCGCGATTCATTAGGGCTAGCAAAGAGGCCATCAAGTTAGGAGCAGATGAATCTGCCATTGTAGACATGAGATCATCACTCACTACAAGGTCTTCGGTCCACAATTAATTGAGCATTCTTGTATGATATCCACAGGTCTGCAGTTGTGTGCATTACCATGTGATGTGTGTAGTTAAATACATAGAAATAGGTAATATATTTGAAGAGTGTTCAAATTGTGAACAGTTCTGGCGAAATACCATGTAAAATCCTTTATCCGTACTGCCGATTCTCTTGTTCGTGACCACAAACTGAAAACCGGGTGATAGCGTCTTTGAGCCATGAATCGAAATTCTGGTGGGTGATATGAGAATTCAAGTCTCACTTCGTACATTTATAACACAACAAGATCCTTCTGACCATCAAGCCAATTCTGTAGAATTGTTGACAGACGCTGTCTATTTTCTGGCAGTTTGTGTCCATTTCTTGCTGATTTTTCTTGTACATAACCGGGATAACTTTGAGCTAGAACATATAATTACGTGACAGACAGATGACAGACCCAACAGATACATCTGGGCCTTACGTCTTTGCCAACACTCCACATTTCCAGTACTACTGCCAACACTGTGTTGCAACCGATTCAATCAATGTTCCTTTTTTTTCCTCCTTTTTTTTTTTCACCCTAACAGCAAGTTTATAATGCTTTAAACAAATTCTACCAACAACATTTCTAACTAAACTTCCTTCCAAAATGAGTGCTAAACCCAGTTTTCCTTTTCCCTTTGCTTTTAAGTTGCACAAACCATATACCAAAATGAAATGGTGATAGCCTTTACACAGCCAAAAGGTTCCTAGTTTCAAACAGAACAAGGACTTTGCCATGTGGATATGTCAGCAATAAGCTCCCGTAGCTGATCTATGAGAAGCTTTACATATGTATTCTTGTTAACAAGCTCCTGCAAAACACACAAACAAAAACAACGAACTCATCGACGTGAAGCAGCATCTTTCGCCCATTCCAATCTGATGAAACACTAAGCATAAGAGCCTAAGCAAGACCCAGCTGTGATGAGAGGCAAAGTGATTGGATTTAACCAACAAGCTAATCCAAAGCTAGTTTTACCAGTACAAAAATCCATGCTTTACTGCTGCAAATTTACCCTCTACATGGCTTAATGCTTGTTATTTTGCTAAAAATGGCGGCAATTGCAGTTAATTAATCCCTTACAAAGCAATTGCCATTGATTTAACAGTGTTTAGATCCCATGAACATGGGATTGAGCATTCATAAGAAAGTACCTTTCTTAGAACAGAAGCTCGCTCCTCCAATCTCTCAATTTCCCCTTTATCCGCCGGACTTCCAGATGTCAGACCCGTTTCATACGCTTTTGCCTGATCCAGATCGAAGAAATTCAAATCATTCACCGAGATAAGCCTACGAACTTTTGCAGAATAAGGAAAACAAAATAGAGACTTGAAGATTTTTTAACCCAAATACCTTCTGGGAGTTGGGAATCGCAGATAGAACAGCACGAAGCAAAGAGACGGAGTTCTTGTACTTAACCCTAGCCTCGTCCAGGGCTCCGTTCCCGCTACCGGCCGCGCCGCCAGTCTCCATGTGGATGCCGTCAGCCAACGCCTCTCCGTTGCCCAGAACCGATCCGTTGGAGAGGGAAGACGGCGTGGAAGTGGCGGTGTTTGAGGAGGGAGTAGTGGACCAGAGGGAGGGATTGCAGAGCTCGTCGTTCATGGAGGTGAGGATCTGAAAAGCAGCTTCAATGGTTTCTTCTAGATGCTTCAGCCCCTCCGCCGCCAGCTCCTGCGTCGTTTTAGTGGTGGTTGTCGTCGTTCCGACGTTGACAATGGCCTTTTCCTCCATCGTCGTCGGCTTTCGCTCGCCGTATTTTCGGTTTAGTTCGCGATTCGCGAGCGAAAGAAAGCACAGTCAGATACAGATCTGTGTTCGCGAGGTACTAAATTACACTCTTTGTCCTTGTGCTTTTATTTTTGTTGATTTCTGTACCCGAACTTTGAAATTTTCTCATGTTAGTCCGTTTGTTCTTTGTTGGTAGCAGTATAGTAACTATAGTTCCCTCTCGGGACTTTTGTGGACCAAGCAGATAGCCTAAGCAACCATGACAGTGAGCTTGACTGGCCATCTTCGCTTTCCTCTTCCTTCAGCTTCCAAATCCTCATCAGTTTCCTCAGACTCCACAGTTTCCTCTAATGAACTCCAAACCTCCACAATTCCAGTTTGCTACCCAAAACCAATTCTCTTGTCCAATCTACTCCCTCTAGCCCTCTCTGTAACCTTGACCACTCCTTTGCCTTCTTTAGCTATCCCTTTTCTCAATTCTCAGTCTCCCCAACTTCCCCTCACCTCCACTCCTTTCTCTCAGTCTAAGTTTTTACAGCTTGGATTAGAAGATGGGTTCCCCCCCCCCCCCCCCCCCCCCCCCCCCAACCCCTAAAATGCGTGATATTGTTTTGTTTTGACTACTTGTTGCTGAAACTTTTGTTTGTTGCAGGAAGATTAGGCCTTGTCCATCCACAAATCCTGGGTGTATCTCAACAAATGCCAAATCTTCCTCCTTTGCATTCCCATGGAGGATTCCTGAGGATTCCACAGTTGATGCGATTCAGGTTCTTTTACATGTGCATAGGTTAGCTATATATATATGAGTAATGTTGCAGAATTGAGAATATGAGTTTGCCTGCAGAAATTGCAAGAAGCAATCTTGAAGACACAGAAGAATCCCAAGATTCAGGTCGTTGAAGATACCCCATATGGTCAGGACACTGAATTAGTACATGATAGAACTACATTCAACTTGTGACAGATGTTGATGAACTTAGTTGTTTCCAGTTTCTACCATCACAAAACTCTAGTGATGACCTGAAACAACATTCATTTATTTCAGGTCAATATTTGCAGGCAGAAGTGGATGGAGGATTTGGAAGAGATGTGTTGGAGTTTCTGGTGAAGGGAGATGTGATTACTTACAGGACAATGGCCACAAAGGTGACCTATGTGTACCCCTTCACCACAGCAATAGGGGATTCTAGAGGCCAGGAGGAGAGAATGAAACAGATTAGCAGCGACTTGGGTTGGTATGCTCCAAGCTTTGATTCCATGGACTAGCCCATTGGGCCTCATATACCAGTAGGCTTTACTTAAACCTGGCTTAATTTTTTGTTTCTAGCTCATAAGACAACCCAGCAGACTTATCAGTGGGATTTTTATGGTAGCTCAGCCCATTTTAGTGTTGTCCCCAAGATATTTTAGGTACATGATAATGTGTGAGACAGATTGTTATGAACTCACTTCATAATAGGCTTCTAACCAAGTTTGGTCGAGCTTGTTTAAATTTGTAGGGATGAAGTTAGTGCCTCCTTTAGTTTTATTTGAAACTGGTCAAGTGTTATAAAACTAGCAATATCTTAAGTATTATAGCAATAATTTATTCTATACTCCATTTTCATAAATTTTGCTCAGGGGATTAGTTTGTATAATCCTCCGCCACTACTTTAAGCTGATAAAATGTGCGGTGAGCGCAGAGTGAACTATTCTTCCAGTACTAGATCTTGCTCTTCTAAACTTCATTTATGTTAGACTTTCTTTAAAGTCAGATCCTTCAAAGTTACACTTTGCGTACCGGCCTTTTTCTTCCTCTCCAATGTGAAATTTAATTTAAAGTGTTTAGACTCAAATTTTAGAAACTTATATTTCTATAACTCTGGATGTAGAAACGTATCAAATCTTAGCAAAAACTTGGATGTGAATAGAAATGGGTAGAGTATTGGCTTTATCTTAGAAACTTAGAAACTTAGAAACTTAAAAATGTTAAGGCCTTACGTTTCCATATTTTTCAGGTGAAATTTGGTGAAATTGGGCTGAGAAATGACAGTTGAAAATATATAAATGTATTGACCAACCCAATTTTTATACTACCAAATCAAATTCATTTAGAGTTAAAATAAAAAAAAAATTAGAGATAAATGTGAAAAAAATAAAATAAAATTATCTCTTATATTTTTGCCTCAAATACTGTCTCGCTTAACTACTCTCATTTACTATAAGTTTGATAGCTTCAGTTATTAAAATAATATAGATGTGGATATAGATGCAGAAAATTTCATTAGTTGTGTAAGTGTTGACATAAATGAGATTAAGCTCTCAAATAATTGAATGACAAGATAAGAAAATAAAAATATGAACGTCGGCATTAACCAAGTAATATTGGGACCGCCAATTGGTCATAATGTTTCATATAGTCCATCGGATATTGAGATGTCATCAATTTCTTATTATGAATCGTGGATTAACAATTTATTTATTTTTATGTTGTATATTTATGACAAGATATTTTTTTTATGGTATTAGAGTATTAGTTAGTGAAACATATTTGTATAGTTATATTACTTTTATTTTTTTTTTCTACGAGCTTTTTTATACACCTCTACGACTTTTTAGAAGAAATCTGACTCGAATAAGTTTGGTTTGAACTACCAAGGAACACGTTTCCTTGAAGAATTGATAAGATTATGTTCTTTTTGAGCCATTATTTGGTCGAGTTGATCCAACAAATATTTTATTCCAACAATTTCATTCATTTTGTTGGACCGAAATAATATGCCTCACAAGTTTTTTTCCTTTATAAAGTCAGAGATAGTATCTCATGTCGAGTACGCAACTGACCTCAACTAGCACATGGATAGAACTTTAGGAGATGAGGGTTACATGTCTTATCAACTCACCTAGAGATTGGATTCATATATTTCCATACAGTTATGTTTTTTAACACCTCAAACTTGGCACACAGTTCACATGATTGTCATTATGAAAAAGAATTGATATTAGGCTGCCGGATGGGATTATTGTGAAGATTTGATGATCGAACATGAGATAGCCCTTGAATTGTAACATTTAGTAAAGTTAAGGACACTTGAGCAATGTTTTGTAGTGTGAGGCCAACTGAACAACAAAATAATTAGGTAAAATGGACAAATAAATAACTGATCTTTTCGCCTTAGCATATATCACTCACAATTATTTTTTTATGGTTAAATCGCTCACTAACATTAGTGATTGAGTGAAATCTAATAACTATTGTTTTGAATGTTGTCAAATTAGTTATTTACAAAAATTAACAGAGAGAATATTTCATTTTTTTGGAATATTCGGTTTTGTTTAGAATGAAAAAAGCCACATAATTACTATTCTTTTGGGTAAATGACAACATTTATTCTAGAACTATTTTAATTGATGCACATAGGCCCCTACATTGGAAATTATTCCCGAAAAACCATTTTCTCCTGAGTTCTCTGATTCTCTCTCCCTCTTCCCTGTTGCGAGGCAAGATCCAAGTGCTTGAAGCAAAAGCTAATCATTATGTTTCATCGAAATCATGCCCACACTTTGACCGCACATCTTCACTTAGTGAGGCCTAGAGGCCCAATTTATTACTAGCAACGTCATCAATCGACATAAGGAGGAAGATGGAGAAGCCACCGAAAGCATTAAACACTAGAATAAAAAGTAAATTTGGAGGGCCTTGTCTTTAGTGAGCCCAAATTCTTCACCACCGTGGGTCTTTATAAAGGAGGAGAGTTTTCTATAGTCGTCAGAGATGAGGAAGATAGGGTAGGTGAGGGAGTGGAGGAAGATCTCCTCGAGGGGCTGGATGATGTTAATCAGGATGGTAGGGAGGAGCTAGATGGCAAGCCGATGGTCGAGCATGGAGTAGCTAGAATCGATAATCTCAGAATCAATGGCAGTAGGATCAGTGCCGGTGAGGGTGTGGGTATCTGTTAGGAATAAAGTTTGGAGGGTATTTGTAGTATTAGACAAAAGTTTGGGAATAAAGTTAAGAATTTTCCCTTTTTTCTTGTACACAAGCTTATAACGTATATAGCCATATATGTCGCCACATCATTATCCAGCTAAACAAACATAATAATAGTGGCTAATATCTGCTAATAATGTAACATTAGTGAGTGATTAACTGTAAAAAAAAATAATTGTGAATAATATACGCTGAAATAAAAATATCAAGTATTTATTTGCCCAATTGCCAAATAATTATAAAAGTATAAAAGTCAAAAGCATGGCTAGAGTATAGAGGGGCATTGAACCTTTAAATATTTTCTTCCAAATTAAGTAGGTGCAAACTTTTCCTTTAAGCGTATACTTTTCCTATAAGCGTATACATGTGGGGTAAGTAAATTAAAAATAAGATTTCATAAAAATTTAAATATATGTTTTCTACTAGATTTGGAGAAAATATTTTCTTAATTTTAAATAGTGGTTCAGGAGTAGACAAAGTTAGGCAGCTATTCCGATTTGCAAATCCTCGACTGTATCACGGCAAAGTTGCATTGAATGCGAAGCTGGTTTTTATATTTTTATTTTTATTTTGCTTACTTGGGGATTAATTCTGGTTGTCAATGTGTTCAATTGATTTAACTTGCTAATAATTGTTTTTTTTTCCATTGTGTTCGAAAGCATTTTCACGTAGGGGTTTGTAGTAGTTAAAGGAAATTGATTAGGTTCTAAAAACTGAAAGGTTAGGCCACTTTTTAACGATCAAAACTTGTCATTTTAATTTCAATGTAGGTGGATAAGAGGAGATTTAAATCATTGGCCTGGGAGTTAGGATGTCAAAGTCTCAATTAATTTATTTAAGATGCTAAAGAATATACAAAATTTGACTCTTCTTTCGGTAGGTGATATAATCATTTTATTTTGAGTCACCACTTCCGCTCTCATACTTTCACTTTCACTTTTAATTTTATAACATTTTTATTTGCTTAAAATTTTAAGAAAATGACATCTTCCGCTTTCACTTCTACTCTGCTTTCATTTTCAAAGACACTTTGTCCCACTCAGGTTAAATCTTCCCATCTTAATATGGTCAAATTTGGATCTCAAAATGATCGGTGTGGGTATGAGTATCCACTGAATTTAAATGGATCCATGGTCCCATCTAATGGAAATATATATAATAACGGTTAAAAGAATTGAAAACCGTTTAATTTTACGTTGGACCAATTAAAAATAAACAACTCAAAACATAGTACTCCCTCTGTTTAAAAAGTGCAATATATTTTATTTTGAATTGTTTCAAAACTTTATAATGTTTTTATATTTTACCATATTACTTTTTAAATTATCATTTTAATATTTATTTTTTATATTTTTTAAATTACTTGTAAAGACTGAGATAAAAGTGAAAACTTACACAAAATTTTTCTTATTTCTTAATTCTCATGTCAAATCCAAACATTAAGTCTAGAATGGTATAGAGGAGGCAGTTCGAAAAGGACCTGCCAGCCAGCTCGTTAGCAATGGGTGACATTGCTCAGATGGAGGCTTGAGTTTGAATCTTCCAAAGCACTTATCCGGTGAAATAAAAATTAAAAGTGAAAAAAAATGTTAAATATGGTTTAATGTGCTCTAGGTTTTGAGAACATGTAATTGACCATATGCTTTTCACAAATTCTCACAAATATCCGGACTTGTCAAATGCTTCTAAATAATGAATAAAAATAAAAATAAAAAAGGAGGAATTCACAGCTAAATGTATCTATCATGTGTTCCAAAATGGCCAAGGCTTATGTAGTGGTGTGCTCTTGTTTCTGAAATTGGGTCTAATTTTGGTTACATCAAGAGCAAAATAGACATTTTGGGACAATTTACACTTATTATATAAACTTTTATCAGATTATATTTTTTGGTTTAAGGTTTCAATATCTAAGACTATCTCCCTCGTTTTCTATTATGTCATCATTTAACCATTGATCAATGACATGGAAAATTATTTTACCTTAAATAGAAACAAATTAAAAATAAACAATTTATTTAGATTGCATAATGACTATAAAAAATAATTCAAATACTAATAATGGTTATAACTGTTTGAAAGTTTTCGGTAGTCTAAAGTTTTTTGTTTTTTACAGTTAAGGAATGATCTTTTTCTCTACCACCTTTTAGGGAAAAATTTGGATCCTTTAGTGGTGTTGCATCAAAGTAACAAGGCTTTTAAGGAGTTTTGGTCGATTGAGCAAGACCATTCACCAGCTGCTACCTGTACTGGGGTTGAGGACTACTGGGTCAAGCCCCCTAGAGGGATGGATAAGTTGAATTCAGATGGAGCATGGGATTCTAGCTGGTGGCACGTGCTGCCATGCGAACAACTTGACCAACCACTACAAGAAAACAAGAAATTTGAGTCAGGAAAAAATATAGAGAAACCGTAGGAAATGGTCATTTCCTACAATTAAAATCGTCAGACAAAACCGTAGGAAAAAGTAGTGTCAGAAATAAAAACCGTCGGATAAACATAAAATGGTCCTACGCTTTTATGATGCCTGTGGTCCCCATTATATTCGACGGTTTTGAGATGCATTAACTCCTATAGTTTTCTGACAAAACTATTTCCTACGGTTTTGTGACGTAAATGTCCTACGCTTTTGTGACGTCATTGTCCTACGCTTTTGTCACCCCTTGGTCCTACGCTTTTGTGACGTCATTATTTCCTACGCTTTTGTGACTTTAATATCTCATACGGTTTTCTGTCATTAATATTGTTTCTACGATTTTGTGACAATTTAAAGATTTTAGTAAATTAATTTATACACAAAATAAAAACATATTATATTGCATTATATAATAATAATAATAATAAAACAAAAATTATTATTATTGCTATTATTATTATTATTATTATTATTATTATTATTATTATTATTATATAACAATTGATCAAAGTAATCAATAAAATTACTATACATAAAAGTAATCAAATTTTACAGGAAAAAGTTAATTACAAAGAACTGAAGGTCTAATATAAAATCAATGAGATGCAGTGCCGGGCTGATCATCGTCATCTCGCTGGCTACAATCGTTGGCAGGATGCTGAGTAGAGGATCCAGTCCGTAGGTCGTCTGAGAGCGCCGATGCAGGTATAATCCCTTGCTGGATCAACCCGTTAAGCATGGCGCTCATTGCAGCCTCGGTCTCTCGCTGAACCTAAGTGCGAACGTCTGCCTGTAACCGCGTAAAATCACTCTATAGCTGGGTGTTCTCAGCCCTCAGCTGAGCAATCTCCTCCGAATCAGCACGTGGAGCCTAAAAAATTTTGTAAGTAGCAATTAGCAACGTAAAAGTGATAAAAATAATTAATAAAGTTAAATACGAATGAAAAATACCCGATTTGGTCCAAATGTCTGGGGATCAGAGAGTCGGCGCGGAACACCCGGTAGTCGGCCCTTTTTTGGTGGGCCTCGTACCTCGCTCCAGACCTCTGCATCGAACTGCGGGCGGTCATCCGGATTCTGGTATTTTTGTTGAATCCGCTGGACATATCCATCCTACAAGAAAAAGAAATTAGAGTTAGTAAGACAAATATTATATTTTTAAAACAATGTTTGTAGTGGTAAATGAACATTTATTACCTGCAGCTGCTGTGAAATCAGATCGATGGGCTGACCGGTCTTCTTCCGTCTATGAGTATGAGACCACCACTCATCAAATGATGGCTCAACTCCATCATTTGCTTTTGTCTGCACAATTTTAGATATCATTAAAAATTTAAGTAATTAATAAATCATAAAAAAAATTATAATGTATGGAAGGTCCAAGTTGGTACCATACGATCCCAGTGCATCTCGCCTGGGATTGAGCCCATCGTGTGCTTCGGAACAAGGCCTGAGCTATCCGCTATGTGCTTGGCATGGGAACCAACCTCCGATAGCTTCTTCCATCGCTCCTGCTCCCACTGGTCACACAATTGATTCCATACCTGCTGACTGTAGCAGGGTGGAACATGTGGCCGCAGTAAATTGTAGTCAGGGTTGTCGAAGAAGGCGGGGATCTTCTGAATCGCGACGGACCTCCAATGATAGACGCGGTTTCGCACGGACCGCGAACAGTAGTCGAAGACAATTCGGCGGATGGCGCCGAAGTCTCTAGGGTCCCATCTATAGTAGTTCTGCAATTTCACAAAGAAGAAAAAAAATTATGAATTAGTCCATATACAAAGTATTGTTTAAAAATGTATAACAACCAATTACCTCTAACGTGGTTACGTGCTCCTCTCGTGCAGCTCGAGATGCATGTGACCAAGCTATAGAACTTTCGTCCCACAACCTCACATGAATAGAGGCTACGGTGGAACGAACGGAGTCATCAGTGAGTAAGCTGTAACAAATGATGATTATAGTAAGATATATATATAAACTGATGTAACTAAGAACAACGTATAATTATATCACAATTAATTTTGTAAGAGTCAGTAACACTTACTCTCGAGGGACGATCAGCGGACGGTCCTGCGGAGGTGGAGGTGGTGGTAAGTCAACTACCTGTGGGCCTCGCCCTCTAGGTAATGGGGCCCCATCAGCTGGCTGCGCGTCAGGTGCGACCGCTGGGCTGCCAGTGGCCAGGCCCTGCTGAGGTGGCTGCTGCTGATGCTGACTTTGGTGTAGGCCAGGTAGATGATGAGTGGATATACCGAGCTCATCTGGATCAAGGAATGAATTAGGATCGACATCCCATGTGGGCTGCCCGATCCCTGTATGCTGGTACTGATATGACCCGGATATTCCGCTCATATCCGGGTAATACGCATCAGTCTGCGTGTCTCGAAACTGCTGAAATGCGGAGCTCGATGCGCCAAACGTCTGGGGCACATAAGGTCGTGGCACCGGAGTATATGGCAGCTGGGTCTGTGGCTGGGTCTGTGGCACCGGTGTCGGAGCCTGGGTATCTGGCACCTGGGTCTGAGTCTCAGTCTGTGACACCTGTGTAGGTGTCACAGCAGGGTGTCGTCGACCCCGACTACGTCGCGGATCATGTACGTCCTTGGCCGGGCCTTTGCCCGAGCCAGACTGTCTGGGGCGAACCATCCTAAAATTAAAGTTTAACATGTTTATTACATATATATGTAATACTAAATTACCATTACGTCATAGTCTGTTATGCACAAATGACCATTACTACACTAACATTTACATATTAAATTTCATTATTTTAGTAAACTCATTAATTTTTAAATTACCATCATTTCAATACCATTTGTGCAGTAACACTTTTTAAAATTGCCAATTATTCGATATATACTTATTTATGAAATAAAATTATTAAACTACCATTAGCTGATTATACTAACATTACTGAAGTAACATTATTGTTCTAACTTGAACTGCTTACACTAACATTATTGAAGTGATAACAATATTACTCTAACATTATTGACGTAACAGTTTTTTATATTAACCACATATATAGTAACATGCTTTTGTACAAATAGAACTAACCATTATTACTTAAAAAATTATTTATAACTAACCACATACATATTACTAACACCATATATAAAATTACCTAAAACATATAATATAAAAACTGGCTTTGAAAAATATAACATGCAATACATGCATTATATATGTAAACAACAACTATATGTAATAACAAACATTAATTATATATGAAAAAGTACTTAAAAATTAAAAATACCTAGTTTAAATAGCTCTGGAGGGGATTTTGGGAGTGGGTTTGGAAGAGGGCGTCGCAGAATAGAAGGAATGGAGTGGTGAAAACTGAAGAACTCCCACGAATTTAAAGGGAAGGTCTGGCGATTCAGCTACCAATTTGACCTACGATTTTCCTGCACTTTTTAAAAATGTAGGAAAACCGTAGCAAACATTCCTAGGGTTTTCTTACGAAAAATATGAAATGCATGAAAAGCGTAGGAAACTAAAAAATTAACCTTCCCGCCAGTAATTGCTTTCCGGCCTTCCTTCCTACCAATTGTCCTACGGTTTTGCTACTTAATTTTCCTACGGTTTTATGACATCTACCTTGTCCTACAGTTTTGCTACTTAATTGAAATGTTGACTCAAAACCGTTGGATATTGCGCTACCCTAGGTGATTATGGTCCTACATCTTTCTTGCGATTTTAAATATTAACTCAAAATCGTCGGTCCTTTCCTACACTTTTTCTACATACTTTAAATATTAACTCAAATTCGTCGCACATCACATTGCCCTAGGTGATATATTCCTACACCTTTCCTATGATTTTTAATTACTAACTTAAAACCCTCGGATAGAAGGAATATAAATATATATATATAATTTATAATGTGTATATATATGAACTAATTACTATATATATATGGTTGGAAGTTAATTATTTAACTTTTTTTTGTTGATGAACAAATGAAAATATTTATATTTAGAAATTAAATATATGGATTTAATGTATATGGTCAGATTGAATCTCCCAAATTTATTAACATTATTATTATTTGTTTAATAGCATGCAATAATTTTTTGTGAGAAAAAAAATGTATATTTTCATTTCAACGACACAGGTAATTAGATATGTGTCCAAAACATAAATGAGTTTAAATTTCATAAAACAAATTTTTTTCAAACATCTTTTCTGTCCAAAACATAAATGCATCTTTTGTCAAAGATTTCAGGATATATTACGATAATTCAAATGCCAAAACATCACTATATTGGAAATATGTGTTTTAAACAATTATGCAAAATTATTCGATCGAGTGAAACGGTAACTCCCAGAATATACTCCGCTTTAACCAATTATGCCACTCTCCAAACCCCGCAACTCGGTGTTTATCATATGAAGAGCCAAACGGAGGAAAACAATACCCAACCAACATAGCATGTATTTCCTCACCTGACTTATATGGACTAGCGACAGCACTAACCTTCTTCCCTGGGATGAACGATGTTACATTCGAACGGAATGTGTGATTATGCGGTAAAAAAACCCTGTGACAATCAAACCAACATGGCTTTCTGCATTTCTTCAACATAAATGTGTCAATTTCATCCATGCAATATGGGCACGCAAGCTTACCATGGGTACTCCAACCTGAAAGGTTTCCTAGTGCAGGAAAATCATTAATTGTCCATAATAAACATGCCTTCATAAGAAAATTTTGTTGTCGATAACTGTCCCATGTAACAACCCCTTCCGACCATAAAGTTTTGAGCTCCTCAATCAATGGTCGTAAAAATACATCAATGTTGCGTCCTGGTGCTCTAGGACCAGGAATTAGGAGAGTCATAAAGATGAAGGGTTCTTTCATACACAGTTCTGGCGGAAGATTGTAAACAACTATAAAGATTGGCCATATCGTGTATGTTCCACCAACAACATTATTCGGGTTAAATCCATCGGTACACAATCCGAGCCTAACATTTCTAATTTCATCAGCGAATGATGGGAATGTTCGATCTACGTGACGCCACGCTTCAGACTGACATGGATGACCCATACTTCCATCATTGCATGATTTATTATAAGCATGCCAAGTCATGTGAGTCGCTGTTTTTGATGACATGTACAAGCGCTTCAACCTGCTTGTTATTGGTAGATACCGTAACAATTTTTTTGGAATTAACGTCTTTCTTCCGGAGGTTACTCTTTCTTTATATCTACTGCTTCCACATTCACGACAATGTGTTAATTTCTCATCTTCCCGATAGAATAGCATACAGTTATTCTCACATACATGAATTTTTATATATGGCAACCCAAGTCCTTTTGTGAGTTGTTTCGCATCATATAGGGTGGATGGGAGTCTATTACTTTCAGGCAACATTTCTTTCATAAGCTTCAGTAGTCTATCGAAACAACGATCTGTCATATTAAACTCACTTTTGCAACTTAACAATTGGGTCATTGCAGACAATCGTGTTTGTTTAGTGCACCCATCCCACAACGGTGCATTTGCATCATCCAACAAATTATAAAACTGTTGTACGGTCGGATTAGGTAACCCCTCTCTCATTTCAGACACATCGAACACATTATCATTATTATCACTGCCATTATCAGCTTCTTCGACATCAGCATCGATAAACTCTTCATCCACCAACATTCTTTCACTATTTCCAGATCCTACATTCTATGATAACGGACCCATTGATTCACAAACCATCTATTCATACGCATTTACACTACTTGATTCTCCACTTGTCTCTCCATGTAACTGCGATGGAAAATAGCTATGGGCCATATTGAAATTGTGCAGATTGCTATCATATTGTTCATTGTGACAGTGCCATATGTAATAGTTTGGCGTAAATCCATATCGAAACAAATGCTCTCTCACTTTCAGCTCTATTCTATAAAATCTGTTATTACATTTACGACAAGGGCATTTAATCATTTCTGACTCCTTCCCACTAAATGCAAACTGTAAAAACTCATTAACACCAGCCATAAATGCAGAATTCATATATCCATCTGTATCTGTCCTCTGGTACATCCACTCACGTCCATTAGCAGCCATTTTGGTTCCCTTGTAAAATAGACAGTAAAAACCCTCAACATAAATACATAATATATTTATTACATTTCATATAATATAAATATAATGAAAATGTAAATGAATTACTTATATATGTCATGCATACATGTCAACCTTCCATAACTGAACTACCCAGCTATTCCATTAAGGTAAGGGCCCTACTCCATTGAAAGTTGTATAAGCAATAAACCATTTTAACTGTTCCATGTTAGTAGCATTTTATGTAAATTTTGGCAGCATTTCCCTTCAGTTCCCATCCACAGTGTTTCTCAATAATATCAACTTATTGAGAAACACACGACGGGAACAATTTGGGAAATACTCTACCAAATTTCACAAACTGCTACTACGACAGGAACACATTAACTGAAATACTGCTTATACAAGTTTCAACTGTCCAACTTGGATAATTCATGATTATGTTAATTACAAATACAACTTAATCCAATACATTTTGTTTGCCAACAATCTGAATCGGACCAATATTATATTTGTCATCAACACAATCATGGATGGAGAATCTAAGGTATAATAAATAAATACTTATTATGCAACTACATGCTGTGATAAGTCAGCTACCTAAAACAACATAAGTATATCTTATACAAAATAAATAATTACCATTTAAATCACTAACCTCTAAAGTCAGTTACCTAAAACAACATAAGTATATCTTATAAAAAATAAATAATTAACATTTAAATCACTAATCTATAAATTAATTTTAAATACCTCTATTGAACTGAAGAAGATGTTGAAGCCGAAGTGAGAATTGATGTTGAAATTATGGCTGGGCGAGCTGGAGAAGAAGGGGTGGGAGGTATTTATAAGCAAAATCTGTAGCAATATCGTAGGTATATATGAAAAGTTAAACTGCAAGAATAGTGTAGGAAATTTGTAGTAACTAACGTCAAAAAAATGTAGGAAAAAGAAACTGTAGGAAAATTGAAGGATTAAAATTCTTACATTTTTAAGACACCCACTCTTTTTTTGTCTCAAAACTGCAGGAAAAAAATGCAGGAAAAGCGTCTGACATTATTTTGTCTCAAAACCGTAGGAAATAAAAACGCAGGAAAAGCGTCGGATAATGTGTCCGACGTTTTTCCTACATATGTGGTCCCTACCCATTATTTCGCATCAAAACCGTCAGACAACTTCGCGCCATTATTTCCCGCCATCTTACTATGACATTTGTCCTACGCTTTTTTGTGTCAGAAATTTATTGACTGAAAACTGTCGGACATAATATTTTGTCCGACGGTTTTCCTGCGAATAATTTTCCTACGCTTTTTTTCGTAGGAAATTGTCGTAGCAAATACTCTTCACCCTTGTAGTGAACATTAAGTTGTTGGCTACCTAGGAAAGAATTCAAGAGGCAAATGAGCTCCATCTGGAGCATATTGTGGTGGAGATAGATAGTAGAGCTGCAATGGATGCTATCCATGGGAAGAATGTGGATTGGACTATAAGGGCAGTTGTTGAAGACATCAGCACTATTAGGAACAGTTTTGTTTCCTGCAGTTTCCGGTTTGATTCTAGTAAGGCTAACAAGTGTGTTGACTTTTATAGCCAAGTAATGTAAAAAGGGATATGAGATCCATGGAATGGATATCTTATCCCTCACCTTTCTTCTCTCACTACAATATAAACACAGGAACAGTCACTAGTTGTGACTGACTAGTGACTAAATGTATTAGTTGCAAAAACTTTAGTCGTTAGGTGGCTAGCAATTGAAATTAGCTACTGAATGATTTAGTTGCGCAATTTTTAAACTGCAGCAAAAAAACCTCAGTTGCTGGTACCAATTTATTTTTAAAAAAAAAAATTCATCGCTGAAATGTTTACGTTTGTATGTGTGTATGGGAGAGGGTAAATGAAATGTACTAAATGCGATAATGAATTGTAATAATAAAAAATTTTAATTAAAATAAATATAGAATCTAAACATAATATTATTAATTAGAAAATGATGATGAAAAAGAAGAAGAAATGAAAAAGAGGCCGAAGTCGAGGCAGAAGAAGAAGGAGAAGGAGAAATAAGGAAGGAGAGGCCGAAGTTGAAGGAAAGAGAAAAGAAAGGAGAAATAAAGGTGGTAGAAGAAGGAGAAATGAGGAAGGGGAGGCCAGAGTTGAGGAAAAAGAATGAGAAATGAGGAAGGAGGAAGAAGAAGAAGAAATGAGAAAAGAGAGGTTGGGGCTGAGGAAGGAGAACAGGGAAGAGAAATGAAGGAGGAAGGAGAAGTAGAAATGAAAAAGGAGAGGCCGAAGCCGGATTTTCTAATTTGTTTTAGCGACTAAAAGAGCGACCGATTCTAAAAAATAATATAAAATGTGCAATTGACTAGTGACTAAAAATTTAAAATTAGCAGCTGATTAGTGACTGAATTTTTTAGTCGCTAGTCAGCCACAATAATTACATGACCCACAAGTTAAAATTAATTAGTGACTAAATCAGTTGCCCCATCGCTTCTCTCTTGTAATGTCTTTTTTTTTCTTACATGATGCTTTGTACAAACCACCTTACTTTGTTGCAATAAAAATCTTGTCTCTTCAGCCAAAAAATAAAACTAATTGTTGAATAACTAATTGTCTCCTTAGCTTGTTTATTTTCTCTCTCTATCAGGATCTACTACTCGTGAGATGAGGAGGAATTCAATTTCCTAACAAGGGAAAACGTAAATTTTAAATCCTTAGTATAACATTGAGCATAATTTCATCTAAAATTTAAGGGATAAGTATGATTAACCAAAAATATGAAGATTTAAAAAACATTTGCAACAATCCATAATCATCATGGCATCACCGAGTAAAATATATTAGTCATAGAAGCATTTGCTCCATGCAATAACTTATTTAAATTTAAGGTTTTTAACAGTTGTTCCCTAGATGTTGGGTTATTACACTCATCTTGATGTTTGGAAATATATACTTTCTTCATACTTATTAAACATTATCAATCAGCATTTAGTTAAAGTTATTCATATTACTGTTATACCTCTATGGTTTGAATTCTACACTTTTGCCCTTGTTTTTATTTATTTTTTTATTTTTTTATTACCAGAAACAAAAACCATCTTCTAGTAAATGAATGATGCCATTTTAGGCCTGACTAGTTAAAGCCTAATAATTGGTCCTAACCCATGTGGAAAATCAACCCAATCAGAATTTCGATCAACAAAGAATTATAATTAAGGGATATATTTAATAAGAAATGATTGCTAAAAAGAAGAGAATCCTTCATTTATTACACTCCTATAAGGCTACAATTAGCACCCATGTGTATAAAAGGGGAACCTCACGACATACCCAATGTATGCATGAAATAACTTACTTCCATAGCTACTTTCGTTCATTGTTAGAAGAGCTAACTTGACCATTTGGGAGTTTTCCCCGAATACACACTTTAGGACTCTGACGTTGTTTTTTATTGCAAGTATATTAGTCTTGGTTTGCTTGGGTTAGCATAAGGAGGTTTGGCCTAACCAGTCCTTTTGATAGTTTTGCTATCTATGAACATTTATTGAACTATTTTTTTAATCTATAAAAAATTCTTTTAGCCAATGAATATTTTCTATTATTAATTTTCCTCTCTATAAATGAAAATAATAATTTTAAATATTAATTATTTTTTAAAAATACCAAATAACTTGAAATTACTATAACATATATTAGATGATTTGAATTACGATTTTAGAAATTGCTATGAGACAAGGCAAAAAACATGAGGGAAAATATATATTTCCAAATCTTTGGGTGTATTTACAATACAAGGTTAAGTCTGGGGAAAATAGAATTTATTTTTCCTATTGAGCAATTTGCAAAAAATGACTTAAGCAATTTGTATTCTTACCACTAGTCATCACATCCAATTTAGTTGATTGATCTTTTTGCAAGCAGGTGAATATCGTCTGATTGACCAAGCTTAGGCCCAATACTTGGTAAAGCAAAGTTAAGCTCTTGACCACCATTACTAAGAAAATGGCTACCAGCATTTGAAGATTCAGCATTTCAAGATTCATACCTTGAGGAAGTTTTGAGATGGTTAGAAGAACTCTTCTCAACATACTAAGGAATGGAACATGTCTCTATTTGATTGAATGTCATTGCCATATGTTTGTTAAGAAGATGTTTCTTCCAACAAGGTTTATTTTCCTTCCTCTTCATTATACTCTTCCTCATTTTGTGACTAGGAGATTGGTGAGCTTGAGAATTTTGAAATGATCAGGATCTTTTTCTAACCTGCATTTTTTTGTGCTAGTGTCTGACTGTTCGGAGAAGGAGGGTCTTGTGCAAGAGGAGGATGGTGGCGAACTTTGTCCTTCAAAGGCAGAGGAACCTCTTTCTGAACATACCAACAAGGTCGTGAAGGAGCATCTGCATATCCTTTGGACTTTGAGCAACAAAAATCAAAGTGTTTTGAATTCCCACAATTCAAGCAAATGTGAAAAGCTCTCTCTTACTTGAAACTAACCCATCTTCCCTTCAAAGATGAAGTTGAAATCATTACCCTAAGTCTACTTGTAGTTAGAAGTTTAGATAAATCCATAAACTGTAATATTGACTAACAGATGACTTACAACATTGAAAAAGGCACAGGTATGTGTATATTTTCAATAAAAATTACAGAAATCCCTCATGAGGTTTACTCTAATCTACATGTGCCATCATTTATTTCTGAAAACCTACCTATTGCCTCTCGACTAGTAATCTCAGGTACTTTGCCCAATGGGCTCAAATGCTACAATTACCGATGAAGGTTTTGGAGTCATACATATCAATCCTGAGATTCTTCTCATGCCACCTTGAATCCAATTCTTCAAACATACATACATATTGTTTCTTTTTTTCTTTTTATGTTTTTCTGGAAACAGTAACACACAAGCAGCTTAATCAAAAGGACATTCACACAATTATGGATCCTTAACGTGCTTTCACCTCTCTCTTCAAAATTTTTTCTCCCTATTCATTCCCAATCTACCAATGAACAATAGAACATAAACCAAAAAATCTTTTTCCCATATCTAGAAAATCAGCTATTGAATTATCGTATAACATTGGTGCTTTTAACAGAGGAGATTTCAACACTCATTTTTAAACTAATCTGTTGAACTCCCTTATATTTTTCCTTTTAAAAGAAAACCTAATCAAAGCAGAAATTGGAAGATACATGGCACCAACTAGTTACCTTCGGTTTCAGGCTTGTCCTTCTTTTCTGCCTTGGCTTTCTTCTTCCTGGTATTTACCACACCCTCGCTAAGCGTACCAGTGAGAGTTAATAAACACAGTGGCCATAGGAGTATTAAGTAGTAACGAGCTAATAACACAAATCAAAGCAAATCAATGATTAGACTTGGTCTTTAACATCGCTATGCAGGTAAGCTGTATGTGGTACAAATATTTCCATAATTTATCATTTTTTTTTAGCACATGGCATTTCATAGAATGATCAAATTATATATATATTTTGTTAGAATACGACAATATACCGCAAAATACTACAATGTATGAACTGCATTATCCTATTTTTCACGAGACATGTGTGAATATTTTTCTAATCATTTTACAACAAAATATCATATATTAATATGTAAAATAGTAAAATATAATTAATATGCATAAATATGTAAAATAGTAAAATATCATATATGAGATGAATATGTTACTTTTGCAGAATAAACTAGAATAGAAGTATTGTACTTTTACCTAGAAATTCAATGTAATATTAGAAAATATATTGTGGTCATTAAAGTATTATTTTTTTTCTCAAATATATATAAATTAATTTTTTTCTAAGTAATATTTATTGCGCTCTATATATAACATTTTGAACTGGGCTTCAACAAGGTTAGAACCAATTGGGGATTCGGCCAGACTTCATTTCAAATTGAATGAAGAAAACCCGCTGCAAGATTTGCTAGTTGTATTTGATTGCTAGTTCTTTAGGTGTTAAAGTTCACGAGTCTAGCTTTCATGCAGAGAAGATCTGTGCAAAAGCTGGGCTTTGCTTCTTTCTTTGGTTTAACAGACAACACGGAGATGATATTTCCAAGGGCAAACTGTAAACTTTTGAAAATAGAGAGGCAAATGTAGGTTAGACTAAACTTCGAGAAAAGTTTTGTCATTTTCCCTGCTTACAGACATTAGGAATAAGTGTC